>JAJMRT010000418.1:0-20536 GCA_030558065.1 Geotrichum phurueaensis | reverse complement strand
GCCCGCGCTTCGCTTCCCGTGTGCTACCTTTATTGATCATGAGGGATAGTATCGAGAGACTGGTCGTTCATGTCCACTTCAGCAATCGCTTGCTCCGGCTCTGTCTCATTCTCCTGAGTCTGAGCCTGACCTTGATTACACAACTCCACTGTTTGAGGGGTAGCAGTAGGGGTTATCTGAGTGGTTTTTTTGTCGGTAGTCTTGCGCTGGCTAGCTTTGGGCGGTCTGTTCTCCCATTTTCTTGCGTCGCAACGTTGGTCGATCAAGAAGACGCCTTTTTTGCGAATGTGCAAGTATTGAGTTTCATCTTTAAGCGCCACGATCAGCGAGAAGCACTTAGACTCCTCGGATCTGATAGATCTAGATCTAACGGCTATGGGTGGGCCAGCTAACTGGATGCCGTTTGCGTCTTCAATTTCGTTTCTGAGCTTGACAGGGTCGATGAGCTTACCGTCTTTGACAAGACCGTCTTTCATCACACCGTCTACTGCAACTTTGTGCCAAGGGGATGTGTCCTGGATTTCTCCGAACTGGCTTAAAATCCTGGCAGTATCAGTCTGAATGTCTCTTAGTTGGATAACAAAGTTTCGCTTTCTGCTTGATTTAACTCCGACAACTTTCGCGGGGAAAACCTTTTCGTTGATAATGTCTGCTGCGTTTCTGACTTTGTTCTCAGCATGGGCCATTAAAAATTCCCACGCTTTACCTGGTTTTAGTACCAGGGCAGGCGGTCCGGCAAGAGGTCTAGGTGCTTTCTTCTTAGCCCCATCCGCCGTTTTCGTCGTTTTTCCGCTCATAGTACCTGGTTCAGGCGAGGTACCACCGTTGGGTTTGCCGTAGAATGAGTTGGCCCATCCTACTTTCGCTATATCCGCCCAGAGTTTCGGTGCTTGGACTTCGGTCTGGTTTTGCTTTTTGGACTTTTCTGCTTGTTGTTTCAACTCCTTGATAATGATTTCCATGCCGGCCATCCTAGTCTCCATGTCAGCCACTTTTCGTTTGAGGCCGTCAATTTCTTCATCTTTTTTCTTTGATTTGCTTCTATCACAGCATCCGTACACTTCAGGTGAGACTCTGTGCTTTTTCTGTGTCGTTTTGTTTGTTGTTTGGTTGGTCCAGTCGAAGGCAAGAGCATCCGTAGGGGTGGCTGTCTTGTCAACCGTGTCATTTCCGCGTTTCTTTTTTGAACCCTCAATACTGGCTTTAAGGGTATTATTCTGACCGTCTAGGTTAGCTGTATCGATTACTACTGGTTCCGATGTTATAACTGTTCCCGGATCGCCCGGTTCGTCGGGTTCTGCACCGTGACCTTGATGGTGGTGGTGCGGCATTTTTTTTTCTCCCTTCACTTAAAGACATATCAAGTACATTTGAAAGCAGTATTAGAATCATGAGCACTAGGATCAAAGCATCAAGGCAAATTTCCAAACAATAACTACCCATGGCTAAGATTGTAGGGTCCACATCACAACGTGATCTTTAAACAATGTTTCTATTGTACTGGAGCTGGTTCTGGAAAACGCGCCATTGTCTAATTCCCTGTGATAGTTGGACGTAACACGGTCTTAACGACCAATAGCAATTTAACCATTATCTACAATTAACTAGGAAAGAAAAACTACGAGTGTTATATCTGTTAAAGATTACAAGTGAACACTTTTAAAAGTATTTGTATGTGCTTGATTATATTTCAATTTATTCAAGCAAACCGGGAAGAAGCAAATAACCAAAGCCCTCGAGCCAAGCCAGGGGTGTGGTTTTCAGAAAATCTATTTATTCAACCTATTAGAAGCAATATGGTAACAGCAAAACCATTACAATCCATCTTTGCTAAGTTGTGAGGTTTTTTTTTTCTTGTGCGACGTGTCTCAAATATAGAATTAGTAATAACATATTCGGAGGTCATTATATGTCTGGCATTTAGGGGCAACGTTAATATTAAATATGGCGGTACTTGACAGCTGAAAAAAAGTGAGCAAATACAAATTATATTAATAAAGGGATAGCTTTTTTCAAAAACCACCACCTATTTAATATCAACAAACTTTATGGCTAATAAAAATGATGTAAACTATAATTTGAATCAAATATGCTGCCCTTTCAAACTTTTCATTACAAGTATGGAAGGAAAAAAAAAAAAAAAAATAAAAATACATTGTGAGCAAAAAAAAAAAAAAATCTTTCCACCGTTAAAATCTAATTTCAGGATTGCTCGTCAAAAATGCAATCTGCTTCTCACGAAACCAATCGCCCTCTTTTTGCATTTCAAATTTATGATACTTGATTTCCATTGTCTCGCGATGCTCAGCCGTGTATTCATCCCAATTGGTAAGGTTGGTGCCGACATTGGGGTCAAAGTTGTTGGCAAAGGAGACAAAGTAGCGGCGGTAGGCAAGGTAGGGTCCGGAATCAAGAAAAAATTGATACAATAATTCATTACCATGAAAGGTGCCAAAGACTGGAATTTTCTTGTAAAAATGAGTAGAGATATAATTCCAGCACTGGTTGCGGGACCACGCAGTAGCAAGTGCTAGCCGCCGCGGGGCCTGGAAAATCACATCAGTTAGCAGCGCTGAATACCGTTTAAACTGTGGAGTCAAGGCATTTTTATAGCCAGTTCTAAAGGGGGAGCCTTGAGTCCAATCTCTTGGGTAATACTCAGCAAGCTGATCAATTGTTTCTTGCGATGCCTTGGGAAACACGTTAAAAAGCGATTCCTTAAACTGAGGTTCTGTAAAAACATTGTACCACAACCCTGCTAAAATCGTGCCTTCATCCTCTTGGTTACCAACAATCACTGGAATATTTTGAATTTCATAATCCTCTACCTGGGAAAAGGGGTCCTTGCTTAAAATGTCTCCATCTGGTCTTGGCGTAAAGCCAAGAAATTGCGGCAAAATCCCAAAAGCCTCTCCGGCCGGATACGAGTTATGAGCCCTGTTGATATCTTCAACGGGAAGGCTTCGAAGACAAGCTAGTTTGTCATTAGAATTACTGCATCCTGAAAGCTCCATAATTCGGTTATAAGAGTTTGATGCTGCACTAGCATCAACAGCGTCAACCGCTAGTGGCCCTCCACTTTGCATAATTGCTGCATTAAAAAGAGGTTTACCGTTATGACTGTTTGTTCCATTATAAGACGCCATGAGGGCAGCAATTGAAATTGCTCCAGCGGATTCGCCAAAAGCCGTGACTTTATCAGGGTCGCCACCAAAATCAGCAATATGAGTTTGAATCCATACTAGTGCCTTTCGTAAATCATGTAAACCAACATTGGTATTACCCTCGGCGGCAATTTCGGGACCATGAAGGTAGCCATAGGGTCCAAATCGATAGGTAATGGACACCATAATGACGGGTTGATTCATATTTATACTTTCTTCCACATACTTGTTTCCAGGAAATGTAGCCGTTGACCCAAATAAAAACGCACCCCCGTGAATCCAAACCATAACGGGCAAGTTATCACCAGGGCTAGTGCTAGCGGGTCTAAAAATATTTAGATAAAGACAATCTTCACTTTCAACCACGGTATTTTTTAAACAGTCAAAAAGCGGACCCTTGGCATCTTCTGGTAATGAGTCTAATAACTCCATTCCCTGGGCGGCCAAGCCCACTAACCCCTTGGGATTAATCTGAATACACGATGGAGTAAACTTGTCGGCCCGTAAGCTATGGTACGATCCCTTGTAATCAACCGGGCGACGAAACCGAAGATTACCCAGGGGCGGTTCGGCAAATGGGATACCTTTAAACGCTTCGACGTTATTTTCCAATTTCCCAGTAATAATTTGATTACTGTTAACAGTGGCCGAGGGTCTAGAGGTTTGAAAAATTGGAGTTGCCACTACTACTAATCCTGCTGCATATAGTAACGATAGTAAAAAGTTGGACTTGAGCATTTTCAAAATGAGTGACAAAAGTTGCCCGACTTTGACACGGAAAAAAAAAATCAAGTTGCTAAACTTGAAAAAAAAAAATTAGCAATAGGTTTATGTTAAATACTTGAATGGTTAAATCTAGAAATAAAAAAAGGGAGATTTTTGTCAGAAATAACTTTTTTCAGAAAGAAAAAAACCCCATTGTCAAGTACAAAGCAAAGTGGATTTTTTTTTTCAACTGAAATGATTGATGTGTTTTTTTTTCTTACAGACAACAAAGACTTGATTATCAAGACGGTAAAAGGCTTTTTTTTAATAATATTTCAAGCCTTTGACGAACTTTGAAAATAGGATTGTCAAAATGGTAACGACTACCTGCATCATAATAGTATTACAGATATATATAAATACAAAAAAATCCGAAAAAATATATATATTTAATTTTTTTTTTAGATCACGCGCTTGGGGCTAAACTTGAAAAACTAGAAGTTATTTACTGGACCTTGGGCTTATTATAATTTAGCTACCAAAAAAAAAAAAAAAAAAATGTGTGTTAAAATAACTTCATGATTCTTGTGAAGCTTAGTTTTTTGAACTTTGCCTAAGTCATAAAGCAGATAGTTTAAAAGGGGAAAAACACATTGAAATTGTGTTTCCAAACTTGAGCATTGTAAATAACTTGATAACGTTTGATAAAAATTGCTTATCTCCAAAAAAAGAGGTCACTAATTATGTTGATATAATTTAATCATCTCAAAAAAATGGCTGCGTGGGCTGCCCGTGAAAATACCGAAAAATATATAGATATATATCTACTCAGTTCAAAAAATTCATTCTTGAATCTCCCAGGTTAGTTAGTATATGTAATTATAGACTAGCAGTGAATCCAAGTTTTCTGGGGTTTGCACCTACCAGATGCAACCAAGTAGACACACTAACTTTTATATATATAAACCTTAGCCATGGTAAAACCATGCTGGATGAGAAGTCTTTGCATTTTGTAAAACCGAAAATAAAAAGGAACTAACAAAATCCAAACCAATGTAATATTCAATTCAATCAGCAAAAAAAAAACCACCAAAGTTTTAGAACGAAAGGAGATTCATGGTAGAAAAAAAAAGCTTTTGTCATTATTTTGCAAGCGCATGTCAAAAACCTTTTTTTTTTTTTTTGGTGAATTTTTTCAATCTTATAATTATGTTTCGGATGTGCTATTGGTCTCTATGGCGACCCAGGCAACTATAGTCCTCTTCGCAGCATTATGGAAAAAAGCGAACCGTCACACCCTCAGTAAGGTGATGCAATTGAGAACTAGCCATGGCGTTATTGGATCCTATTTTGAAAGGATAGGAGTCGTGGATAGAAATCACAAGTGCGAATGTGGCCAGCCTGAAACGGTTGTGCACCTGCTGAAGGACTCCGCCCTCTGCGAATTAGGGCGTACGCACCTGAAAACATGTTCCCCGGAACTTGACATCAACGTTCTACTTGATACCAAGAAAGGTATTGAAGCGGTGGTCAAATTTCTTGATTTGTCACCGCATCTCCTTAATTGATGGTCAGCTTAACAGCATATTCTGTCAAGATTTTACCGGCTTGCCCTCCCACTCAACATAACGCACTGAAGTGACGATCATGTCGGGTTTCCCTTGACACAAGTACTGAGTTCGTGAAAAATTCGGTGCCATCGAAGTGAATGAAATATATATCGAATGGCTCATTCCCCGCTAAAGGGTTATTTTTGTTGTATTAATGTCTTTTGTGTATAATTTTCAAATAGTTATAAGGACAGTAAACTGATTTATATATATATATATATATATATAAAACCGGGGAAATAGGGTTAGTAATCTAGGCTCTATCACAAGCCAAAAAACGCAGAAAGTAGAGGCTGAAAAAAGTTCAGCCCATTTGTTTTCTTTATGTTTTCAAGGTGAAAAGTTTGTTAAATATGCTGCTATAAAATTGAATAAAAAAAAAAGTGAGTAGTAATTGTAATGGGAATATTACACTATGAATAAAAAAAAACGGAAGTAGGAAAGCAGCGTACCAAAACAAAAGGGGGATTAAGCCCACGCAATTAGAGGTTATTTGAAAAAAAGCGAGATAGTTGGCAGCTTCTACCCCACAAACCTTAAACCACACACCCACATATATATATATTTGGCGTTTGAGCGTAAAAACACCAAGGCTTGGCACACCAAAATGAATTTCATTTGATTTTCCCTTATTAATACAATAATTCACCAATAGGATAATACCAGTAGTTGACCAGGTATAAATAATTAGCTTGTGAATTATTTTTTATTTTATTTTATTATCATCATTTGGGTAATTGCCATGCCTCGTGGGAAAATCAAGGAATAAAAAACAGGTTATATACTACATATATATATATATATATATATACAAGATTAAAGAAATCATGGTAAAATATTAAAGTTTAATAGTAGACCAAGACGATAAATAAACAATACCGTCTTTAATCAACTAAGTTACTAAAAACGAAAACTACCAATAAATCCAGCATATATACACAGTTTTACCGCTTTTTTTTTCTTGCGTAATTGTAACTTTTGCAGCCGGGAAGCTACGTTAACCCAGCATTGACTTGTGTTTGGTTTATTTTTGGTGACACTAAAGAAAATAAAAAAAAAAAGGTTTGATTGAGCCGGCGATAATAAAAAACAAAAAGGGTTATGAACAGAAAGGTTTACATGGGCTAATGCTCCCCAAACGACTTTATTTTATTTTCTTTTTTTTTAAACTGAGGTTTTTAATGAGGAAAGAGGGGGGGTCAAAGCGGAGTGCCCTGATAATTATCAACTTATTGTTTTTGCATGTGAAAAAATGAAAAAAAAAGTGTGTGTGTGGGAAATTTGTCAACATTTTACCTGGTGATTTCTAACTCAATTACTGCTGCATATAGATGTATTTATACTTTAAGGTTTACTACATCCCTGTTCAGTTGTTACACAAAAATGGGGAGAAATCCAGCCATTTTAAGTAAAAGAGGAAACTTTAAACAAATCCATGAATTTTGAATTTTTTTTTTTTTCATATTGTAGTAACCAAGAATAATAATAATAAAAAAAAACAGGTTTTGAAATAATAGTATAAACTATTGTGAAAATAGAACGGATGGGTATATTTTGTCATTCAAAGCTATCTCAATATCCTGCTTAAGAAAATGAAAAAGCAAAGATTTTTTTTTTTTGAGAATGAAGGGCAAAATTAACTACTTGATTTTAAACTGCTCCTCAGTTAAAAACTTTGAGGTTTATATTTTTTGAATTTCATTTTTTTGTTCCATTTGAATAAACTCTTCTCCGCATTTAGAAATGGTCACATTGACTTAAAATAGGGTTAATAAATAATAAAAAAAAATAGATTAAGCCCAAAAATGAGTTAAAGAATATATTTGGGTAAACGAATTTAAGGTAAATGTTGTCGCTAATCCTGGTTACATTAACTTTTGTTAATTTCTTACAGGTGCAACCCTTGACATTAAAACTACTACACATGATAAATTCCGTTTTTTTTAGACCCGCTTAAATTTGTCGAGTTGCCGGGGTGCGGTTATTGCAGATTTTCTTTTGCTTTAATTGATCCCACGGCTTTTACCGTTAATGGAAATGACATGGAATTATTGGTGTACTATAAAATACAAAATCCGCTACGGTAAAATCTTTTAATTTTTACAAGTTTTGAATAAAATGTGACGTTAATTTTGGAATGTACGTCAAAGGCCGGGCTGGATTACTAATAAGAGACTTTAGGGTGAATAGAGAATAATAATTTTTCCATAAATTCCTTCTAAATTACTTTGGGGGAAAACCCCCTATTTATATACTTTGTAAGCTACTCAGGTCACCAACCTGACATAAAATAATCATAGTTGCGTCATGCAATTTTTTAAGCATTAATCGTCTTATTGATTGCATCTTACATCTGCTAGATAGGGTTTGGTGTGATAAACTCTAAAGTTTACAGTGACCTATTTTGGAAATATATAAATATCATAAACTCACAAATTTCAACTATGCAATGGTTCATCTAAACAGCCAAAAAGGATTAAATTGGTAGACATAGGAGCACATACATACTAAAAGTTATAGTATATAACTCCTAAAATTTATATATATACTGAGTTTACTACCATCAATACCCTACTTGTCAACGACTTTATAATTCCAGGTCTCAATGAATGTCATTATTTTATGTATAATTTATCAGTCAATCAGCAATGAAACTATAAGAGGTTTACAAAAATCCAGTCAATTTTTTTTTTCTTGAATAATGATTTGTTTCTGATGAGATTTAAAAAAATTAGGCTTGTTATTACTGGTACCGTGAGTTCCCCCATAAAAAAAAAAAAGAACTTGTGCCAGTGGTAACCGTGCAGATATACAAAAAAAATATTGACGGGAAGAAACGCTTGAACAATATATCTTAATTCTAAAAACCAAAAAAAATAATAAAAAAAGATTGCTTTGATTTATTCATTTGTGAGTACAGCTGGACATTGAAACGAGCAAAGGTAATGGTCTAGATTATGACTTGTCATCGCTTGCCTACATTGAAGAAGGTTAATACAGAATCAACCTTTAGCTGCATATATATTCAATTACAAACTGGTCAATTCCATGCTGGATTAGAAAAAAGTATACAAATTCTGATAGGCCATGGTCCAGCAAAAAGCCCAGTGGAATCTTGAATGTTATAAAATGTAAAACTACCAGCTTTGAAAATAACTGACATGGAGACCAAATGGTCTCTATAAGCATGTAGATTAATTCTATAAGAAAGTATGATAGATTTACATAATTATTTTGTAAATTTGGTTTCTATTTCAATGGCCCTTGTTGAATGATATATATATTTGAACCTTCCCTTTTTAGCCCAGTTATTTGAATTATTCTGGCAGTTACTTTTCTCAGATTTAAAAAGATAAGAGATTTGAACCGATACTTGGAAGTCATTGAGTCTAAAGTGAACAAGAGGAATATCACCGTTTTCTCTTTTTTTTTTTAAAAAAGAGTTGAGAATCAGTTTGTTAGGGCTCTAAGGCACTGTCATTTTTACATATAATTAGGACCACATAAAAAACCGGTAAAATACAATCAATAATCTCAATCAAATAGTTGTACATACAAAACTCAGTGAGGAGAAAACTAAAAAAGGAAACTTTGATCGTTAACCTTTTTAAACTTTACAAATTAGTTCATTGGGAACCTTTAGAAAAATCAAGGTTTTCTTCCAAGCACAGTAACCCCCCTCTGCAAAGGTACCATCATTACTACCTGGCAGTTTCCAATAATAAAAAAAAAAAGCAAAGAAAATCAATACAATGTCCAACTAACAAATGTCATGGCCATATTTGAAGACCAAAATACCATGGGTTCTTTTCATTTATAGCTTGTCTATATATGACTTCATGCTTTTAAAATTAGAGTGCCCAAATCCAATTCCAAAAAAAAAAAGAAAAAACTTTTTTGATAAAAAATTAACAAAACTTTTATATAAATAAAGCCCACTTTTCACAAACTTGTTCAAAAAAAAAAATACTCTCTTTTATTCTTCAGAATTCAACCCCTAGTCACAACCTTTTTTATTTACTTTGAAGTTCTTTTTTTCATTTGTGAATATAATGGTTTCTAAAAAAACTTTTTTGGCAGCTGCGTTGAGCGTAGTTGGGGCTTTGGCCGATGTTCCTACTGCCGTGCTTAACGGTAATGAGGTCATTTCTGGTGTGCTTGAAGGTACCGTTGACACCTTCAAGGGAATTCCCTTTGCCGCCCCGCCTCTTGGTGATCTGCGGTTTAAGCACCCGCAGGATTATACTGGTTCTTACCAAGGCCTCCAGGCTAATGATTTCAGTTCCGCTTGTATGCAACTTGATCCCGGCCGCGTCCTTACTTTGGTGGACAATGTCGTGAAATTGGGAAATATCCTTCCTTCAAACATTAAAGGCCCCCTCTATGACATGGTCCAAGGTACCGTCTCTATGAGCGAGAACTGTCTTTACCTTAACGTTTTCCGCCCCGCTGGCACCAAGCCTGATGCTAACCTGCCCGTTATGGTTTGGATTTATGGTGGTGCTTTTATCTTTGGATCTTCTGCCACCTATCCTGGTAACAACTATGTTACCGAGAGTGTTAAAATGGGCCAGCCTGTTGTTTTTGTTTCCATCAACTACCGTACCGGCCCCTTTGGATTCCTCGGCGGTGATGCCATTACCGCTGAGGGCAGCACCAACTCTGGTTTGCACGACCAGCGTAAGGCGCTCGAGTGGATTAGCGACAATATTGCTAGCTTTGGTGGTAACCCTGACAAGGTTATGATTTTTGGTGAGTCGGCTGGTGCCATGAGTGTTGGCCACCAAATGATTGCTTATGGTGGTAACAACACCTACAATGGAAAGCAACTTTTCCACTCTGCCATTCTTCAGTCTGGTGGCCCCCTCCCTTACCACGACTCTACCTCTGTTGGTCCCGAGAGTGCTTTTGACAGATTTGTCAACTATGCTGGCTGTGATGGTTCTGCTGACGTGCTTCAGTGTCTTCGTGGCAAGTCCACTGATGTTTTGCACGACGCGCAAAACTCGTACGACTTGAAGGACTTGTTTGGTTTGCTCCCAGAATTTCTTGGTTTTGGTCCTAGACCCGATGGCGACATTATCCCTGATGCTGCCTACGAGCTTTACCGCAGTGGTAGATATGCCAAGGTCCCCTACATTACCGGTAACCAGGAGGATGAGGGAACCATTCTTGCCCCCGTGGCGATTAATGCTACCACGACGGCCCATGTTAAAAAGTGGTTGCATTACATTTTCAGTGACGCGTCTGATGCTTCGCTCGATACCGTGCTCTCTCTTTACCCGCAGTCGTGGTCAGCTGGCGCGCCCTTCCGCACGGGCATTTTTAATGCTTTGACCCCACAGTTTAAGCGCATTGCTGCTATTTTCACTGATTTGCTTTTTCAATCGCCCCGACGAGTTATGCTGAGCTCAATGACGGATGTCAACCGCTGGACGTATCTTGCTACTCAGCTCCATGACCTTGTCCCCTTTTTGGGCACGTTTCATAGTAGTGATATTATTTTCCAGTATTTTTTGGATATTGGTCCCGCCAGCTCTTACCGCCGGTATTTTATTTCCTTTGCTAATAACCATGACCCCAATGTTGGCACTGGCCTGCTTAACTGGGACATGTACACTGACGAGGGCAAGGAGATGCTGCAAATTCATATGCTTGGTAACACTATGAGAAGTGATGACTTTAGAGTTGAAGAGATTGCAAACTTTGAGACTGACGTGACTCTCTTTGGTTGATTCACCCCCAACAAACCTCTCCTTCTTTCAAATAGTTTTTTTTTTTTACAGCAATGTTGTGCGCCGTGCATACCGGTGATGCAAGTTTTTACAATAGATACAAGTTAATTAATATTCTAGGGGTTAAAAAAAAAAGGATTTTCATTGGGGACCCAACAATAAGAAGAAAAAAAAAGGGTGTCACGATTGTTGTCTGCGTAACGTGCGATTTGCAAAAGAGGGAGCCGTGATGTGCGAGTAGACATTTATGTGCTAGTAGACCTTTAGATGCGAGTAGAGAGAAAAATTCTTGATGTTTTTTTCTTAGAGATTATTGAGGAAGACCATGTTTATGCCATTACTAAGCCTATTAGGTCTCCAACCCTCCTGACCAAAAAAAAAATGTAAACCCAAAAAGAAAATAGAATGGGAGACCAATAACTGATCAATATATGTTTTGTTTTTTTTTTTAAAAAAAAGGTTAATTTATCCAAAAACTGATCTAAATGTACCAAAAAGAAAAAAAAAAAAAATAATAAAATTGAGTATGATTGTATATCCCAGGCACAGACTCCAAAGAAGACCAAAATACCACCAACCAAGCTGATTAAAAACTATCGTAAAAAGTTGAGTTTGTGAATACAAATCCCGTTAATTCAACTTTGCACCATATAATTTTGACCCTCCCAAAAAAAGCAGCAAAAAAAAAAAAGAATCTGTTTTTTAAATTAAAATGTATATATAATTATATATGGGATAAGATTAAATCTATTGGAAAATTGTTAGTATGTGCAATTTTTTTTTTTTTTTTTGGCATGCTCATTTAAAATGAGTCCTTAACCTTTAATTACAAAAAAAATTGATGATATCCTTGGATCAATGCAATCAATACCTCTCTCATCGGTTCAAGATGAATTAAAAACACAACAACAATAAGTGGTAAATATATATATATAATTATATATAACAAATTAGATCTGGTCATTTATCTACATCCAAATCTCAGATATATATATATAAACCTTTCCAAGATCCAATTTTTTTTTTCTTTGCTACTGGCATTATTCCACTATCAATTTTGCAAATCCCATTTGAAAAAAAAAAAACTATCGATTTCTGAGTGTGTGTGTGTCATGGATAGACCCCCTATAGTTGAGATAAATGATAATATATACAAACCCAACTTGTATATATATATATACTTGTGCCGCCACTCTCCCCAACAATAAGACATTGTTTTGGAGGGTAGGCTCGCAGGTGGTTTCCCGTCTTCAAACCAGTGTAAATGGTAGCCAAAAAAAAAACCTTGTGTATAAATTTTTTTTTTTTTTTTGTTAAAGAGCTATATATACTGATTAAATGTAGTAGGTGCTCCTGAAAACAAGTTGCCATGGGGATGGCATTTTTTTTTTCTTTTTTTTTTTAGCAGCTTTGGTAGTCACCGATATCAAAATATACTACGAGAGGAATAGCAAAGAAGAAAAACATCAGCAGCAGCAGTTTATCTATAATGGTTTTTTTATGTGTTATATATATTTTTTCAAACCACGGCAGTAGATCAATACCATCAAGTGTAGCCGTTCTCTTGCCGCGCTCGGAAAAAAAAAACTCTGGGGGATTACTGACTACCCCATCTTATGTTTAAAAAATAAAATAAACGGGGTTTAATACTACAAACCCCCCACTAACAATGGGATTAGTGATTAGTGAACCACCATCTTACTCTCTCAACGGGGCAAAAAAAAAAAAAAAAAAAGGGAAAAAGGTTTTTAAATTGGGGCTGCTGCTGCAAATTTTTTTTTTTTTTTTTTTTTTTGATGCGATTGATATGATTTACAAACAAAAAAAAAACAAGTATAAAGCTGGCTTTTTTTTTATATCATCAATCTATGTATACATGATAATCGTTTATTTGTTTGGCGATAAAGCTTGACATTACAAATAAAACGTCTTTATAGTAGCCAGATCGGTACCTCACTAAACCTTTTTTTTTTATCGTTAATTATTTTAAAGTTATTTTAACAAACCCCCCCAAAGAGCTGTCAAAAAGTCCGGAAAGCGAAAAAAAAAAAAGAGGTAAGCTAAGGGTAGAAATAACCCTCTTTCAAAAAAAAAAAAAAAAAAAACAGTATAGACTAGAATTAATACCCATATTGAAGGGTTTTTTCTTTTATTCAAGCGTCCCAAACTATTTTTCCTCCTATTTTTTTTTTTTTTTTTGGCCAGCGTGAAAAAAAAAACACAAGCGATAGTTGATCTATAGTTTTTTTGCAAGTAAATATGGCACCACACCAGGTCTCTACTCTCTTGTCCCGGCCACGTCACGTGGGGGTGCTCCGGAGTCGTGATTCCTGAGCGGCTTTAGCTTAATTGCAGTTATCAAGGGTTATTTCTTGTTGGTAATATCTACAGGTTTAGTGTAGGAAGATCAATCCGTCAACGCGGTACAGTTACTAAAATAAAAAATAAAAAAGTGGAAGGGGGCTTCTTTATCAAATATCAGTAGCGATGGCTTGGATTTTGCTTTTGTTGTTGTGCTTGGGATTTGTTTACGACCGTCATAGGTGAGGGAAAAAACCTGGGGGGCTCTTGTTGTGTACTTACTAATAAAGAAGGTTTTCTGTTTGTACACGCCGACGGTACTCTGTTGTCCCTTGCAAAACGCTTTTCCTGATGCTGAACAATACTGATAATACTTATTTGTATCTATTTTATCGGATGATTAACTGGCAATAGGGGCGATGCTAACACGCGCGTTAGTTCTACTTTTTCAATGGGTCCGCTAGATCATGTCTTAATCATTTGCTTTATCAAACGAGACGTTGTCTATAGCGAAATAGTAATGAGAGTTGTAAGCGTTGTATGTAAGTATTGGTTGGTAGAGTTGTTCCTCTTCACGTTGTTGTCATTTTAGCATTGTTCAAAATGATTTCTTATTGTTATTTTTTTTTTTTTTTCAAGGGTAACCTTTTGAAAACCAGGAGGACTCTCCTATTTTATCTGTTTTCTTCTATGATAACTTTTCCAAGTTTTACACCGCAAGTTCCACAACACCTGTATTAGCACCGTGCTTTCTAATCTACAGAGACCAGTGGCTTGAGACATACACCTTAAGCTTGCCACACAGAGTGCCGCGACAGCCCTCAAATCATATTAAACGATATGTAGGGTTAGGAGTGTGTTTGCTCTGACAAAAACTTGTTTTGAAACTGGTGGTGAAAATCCACGACCACTCAAATGTAGCTATATGGAGGGAAAACTACCTCTCTCTACCCGACAAACCTATTGGAATTCTTTACAATTACTGTCATATTTTTAGCAATCTAATTTTCAGCTTTGTTCTAGGTTATGACGTTTTCTTTTTGGAGAGAAAAAAAAAAAAACTCATCAATGCAAAAGTATAGTGGACTCGATTTGAAAAAAAAATTAAAAAAGGTTGAGCACACACCCCAAGCACCAAGTCCTTTGCATCCTGCAGAGAGCAAAAGATTTTTTTTTTCTTGGGAAAGGTTTCCCCCGGAGGTTGAACTTGGGAATTTTTCTTGATATTAAAAAAAAAATAAGGGACCTAAGTCAAGTATTTTAGTTTTATTGCCGCAAATTTGGTTTGCTTGATTGGTGCTGCTTAATATGGGGTTACTGAGGGGTGATCTCTGGTACATTGATATCTACTGGGGGGTTGTGGATTGCAGGTTTCTCTCGACCCATGGAATTAGTTTATGGAGAATTCAGTGCCATTGAATGAATTAAGCTTGAAATAGGCGCTGACACCAGTAATTTACCAGTCTCATAGAAATCAATGTTTTTTCAAATTCATGTTTTTATTTTAGTTTTTTGTGAAATTTATTTTGTAATTATTTAATATAAAGCCAATAAACTGATCATCTATCATCAAGAAGGTATCCTTACTAACAAATCAAACTACTCGTCTAGTTTTTCAATCTATTCTGTATATAAACTTTTATAGATGATGTAATTCCCGCTTTTGAGAAGAAAAAAAAACAAGAAGCTCAAAGCCAAGTTTATTTAGCGCGGCTCTTTTTTTTTTTTTGAATTTGCCGTAGAGAGGATGGCTTGCAGGTACCACAGATAAGTACCATGCTCTACCCCCACAAAAGTAGAAGAAGCAAGCAGATTTGGCGGTCTACAAAGTTAAAAAAAAAGCCAAGATTTAAAAGTTTTTTTTTTTATGCATTAGTGGTTATTTTGTCGGCGCCGCCTTGGTCTTGGCGACACCCACGGGTATATGTATGTAGAAAGTGCCTTATGTATGCACTTGAGTTTCAGAAATTTCCCAAGGCTAACCAGATGTTAACTAGAGGCAAGTACCATGTCAGGCTGCAATTAGCCACTAGGGTTTGGTATTAACAAAATCTTTTCAACAGTCATAAAACCGTTTGCTCAATTGGTACACAAGGTGAAAAAAAACTTTTTTCTTTTTTTTTTTTTTTTTGTTCCCGACAAGAAAGTTATCTGACGTTAATTTTCTTTATTGTCATGGTGATATAAGTTTTTTTCTATCATGGGTTTATCACAGTAGGTGATCTAGAAGCAATTCTCTGCAGTTCAATGCCAAATAATCCATGAAACTTTTGAAAAAAAAAAAAAAAAAACTCTAGTAATGCCACTTTTGATTAACCTATTTTTTTACTACCTCGGTTATACATAACACCATTTTATACATTGATTTATAGCAGGTTACCTTTGAAGCATATTTCTTGAACTGATTGTGGAGTAAACAATCACAACAATTTTTCAGTAATAGAAACCTTAGCAAATTTCATGACCAAAAGAAAATTGCGGAGAAGCTTTTCTTTGGGGTAAAAAAAAAAGTAATAACAGACTCGTAAGCAAATGCAGCACCTTTGACCGGATTTAAGTAAATTCACATGCCAAATAAAAAGAATAAAAAATAAAAAAAAATAATTTTAAGCCGAGTTTAATCAAGGAAAAAAAAAACATTTGGATTGATTATCGTTCTGTGCATGTGAAGGAAGCAAAGAAAAAAAAAATTAAAGAGAGAAAGAGAGAGGGGAGAATAATGATTTTTCAAAAAATAATGTGTGGTAATATTTTTTTTACTCAATTCGTGGTGCCATATAAGCTTAAAGTTTGGTTTTCAGCCTAATTATTAGCCTAACAATAACCAAAAAAAAAAAAAATAGTTACTGGTAATTATTGTTGATGTCTCCCTGTAACAAAATATTTTAATTAATTTTTTTCTTAAATATTACGGTAATACCTGACTAAGATTTAGAACCCACATTGTTTTCCTAAAATAAATCCTCCGTTGTTGTTGTTGTTGTTGTTGTTGTTGTTGTTGTTGTTGTCATGAACGACTTTATTACCACTCAAACCCGTTCCCATTACATTAACAATGGCTGCTTTAAAAAAGAACCAAATGCAAAATATATAGAAAAGTATAAAGAGATTGGTTGCACCAATCTTGGATTCTACACGCTGGGGATGGGTTCAATTTCAAAACCTTTGGCAATGGGTCCATAAAAAAAAGACTTCTTTTTTCAATTATAATAAGAGGAAATGCGTGACAGTGCTAGCAAAATCGTATTACAAGATTAATCCGCGGAAATAGCATTAGAAAATATATACTATTTACCCTTGAAAGGTAGCACAAAAGTCTAGACCTGACAAGTTGCTGTGAGTAAAAAACGGACTAGCCCTAAACTAAACCGAGATAATAAATTATGTTTTCAAGCTGACAATCACAAGTTATAACAATGGATTAGCTAGGAAAGATTCCAACCTCCTATGATGTCTCTTTGAGTTTTTTCTTTTTGTTTGAACATTGAATTTTTTTTTGACTTATCAGGGTTAATTGTACTTCACCCTGAATAAAAAAACTTATCCAAGATTTGTCAGATTTGTCAGATTTGTCAGATTTGTCAGCCATTTTATACAACAAAAAAAGACCAAGTTTATTGTAACCAAGAGTTTTATACCAATTAAAAAAAAATAATAATAATAATTGCTACATGCGCAATGCACTGGCTTTTTTTTTTTTTTTTTCAAATGGAATGTCAAAAAGTAGATGATTTCATTAAATTTGATAGAAAAGTAGGCAAACATCTTCTGCTGAAATGGTTAGGTTGCCCTAACCCTTTGTTCGTTTACAAGTATATATATATACATTTATGCATATATACATGGTAAGACTTATGTAGTTGTCAAATAAACATGAAAGTCATGTTGGATGAGACTTTTCTGCCATTCGTTAGTTAAGCTGAAATAGATTTAAAAGACCTAATATTTGTTTCCCTTTTTTAGTTTAGATGGTATTGTATAAATCACGTCAATTCCCATGTGTCGTAGACTACATATGCAACGGATCTGGTGCCAGGTGTTAACCATGAAAAAAAAACTTCTGGACCATTCACGTTGTAGATTTAATCATTAAGAGCAAATAAAGTAAATTAACTTGATTTTGTAATTCCAAGCTTTGCCAAATTTTTTTTTTACTTTTGGCTTATGCAGAACTCAATTTTCACGGATAATATATCATTATCCTTGGCACTCAATGCCAAATTATCGGAAAAAAAAAAAAAGCTTTTTTTCTTCAAGCTAGTTATTTGCCACGTGCTTTTTTTTTTTTTTTTTTTAAACAAAACCCAAAGGTAAAAACATAAACAACAACTAATAATATAACCACGCTTGAAAAGTTTGACAGGTGAAAAATTTAACAATTTTTGAAAGAGGTTAAGAGACCCAAAAACATGGCAATGTTTCCGTAGACAATTGAATTTGCCCTGTGCCGGGCATGTGACTCCAAAAAAAAAAAAGTCACATGTACCCCAGAAAAAAAAAATCCTGCTGCTAATTGCTCAAACCCCGTTTTCTCAAGTATATCTGGAGTTCTTCAGGTCTTTTGAAAAAAAAAAGTCAAACCTCTAGCAATGGCTTTCAGGGTAATGATGATTACTCGTCTCTATTCAACTTTCTTCAATGAAAAAAAAAGAAACAATTTCAAAATTAAATTTCTCTTTCAAACTGCAAAAAAATTAAGATTAGCAAATTACAATTGAAAACCCCACCAGCAGTCAAGAATATTACCATATCCTACTATATGGCTGAAAATTGATGCATATGACAAAACCTCTTTTTTTTTTTCAACATGCAGATTAAACCTGACGAGAATTAAAAAGAACCCAAAGAAATAACAACCATAAGAAAAACCAGACCCTTTCAAAGTTAATGGGTTAAGGTTACAAGTCGGTACGAAACAAGGTTCAGCAAAACTGCCCCTCTTGACCATTTTAAGGCACAAGTAGCAAAAACTCAGTATATATTTTGACCAAAAGAAAAATAATTAAAATCCATCAAGATTATCGTCGCCAATAAAAGGTCCTGACAACTAGCCATGATCCTTTTTTTGTTTCTTATTTTCTATGAAACTATTTCACCCGTTAGAGCCAGAATATTGTAAATCATCAAAGACACTTGAATTAACAAAAGAAAATAAGAAAAAAAAGGTTTTTTGTATATAAAGCCTGCTTACCGAGACGTTTGTCTAGAAAAATTCTTTTTTGTTTATTCACCAGAAACATCCTTTTCTTTACAAACCATCATCTTTTTCTATAAAAACCACTTCATTTCTTTGGGACTATTATTTTTTTTTTTCAACTGTCAATAATGGTTTCCAAAAGCTTGGTTTTGGCAACTGCGCTAAATACAATTGGGGCCTGGGCCGCTGCCCCTACCGCCGTGCTCAATGGTACCGATGTCATTACTGGTGTTCTTGAGGGTAACGTTGATACTTTTAAGGGAATCCCCTTTGCTACCCCGCCCCTTGGCGAGCTGCGATTCAAGCACCCTCAACCCTTTACGGGATCCTACCAGGGGCTCAAAGCCGAGGACTTTAGTTCCGCTTGTATGCAACTTGATCCCGACAATGCTCTTACCATTCTTGATGGTGCGCTTAATTTGGGCAAAATCCTGCCCTCGGAAATTAGAGGCCCCCTCTATGACATGGCCAAGGGAACTGTCTCCATGAGCGAGGACTGTCTTTATCTCAACGTTTTCCGTCCCGCTGGCACTGCCCCTGATGCCAAGCTGCCCGTCATGGTTTGGATTTACGGTGGCGCTTTTATCTACGGTTCCTCTGCTGGCTACCCTGGTAACATGTACGTTAGTGAAAGTATCGAAATGGGCCAGCCCGTTGTCTTTGTTTCCATCAACTACCGTACCGGTCCCTTTGGCTTCCTTGGCGGTGATGCCATTACTACTGAGGGCAGCACCAACTCTGGTTTGCACGACCAGCGCAAGGGTCTTGAGTGGGTTAGCGACAATATTGCTAGCTTTGGTGGTGACCCTGACCAGGTCATGATCTTTGGTGAGTCGGCCGGCGCCATGAGTGTTGCCCACCAAATGATTGCCTACGGAGGTGACAACACTTACAATGGAAAGCAGCTTTTCACCTCTGCCATTCTTCAGTCTGGTGGCCCCCTCCCTTACCGTGACTCTAGTTCCGTTGGTCCCGAGCTTGCTTACGACAGATTTGTCGATTATGCTGGCTGTGATACTGGTGCTAGTGCCAATGAGACGCTTGAGTGTCTCCGTAGCCAGACCACTCAAGTCCTGCACAATGCCCAGAACTCTTACGATTTGAACGAACTCTTTGGCCTGCTCCCAGAATTTCTAGGCTTTGGCCCTAGACCCGATGGCGACATTCTTCCCGGCGCTGCCTATGACCTTTTCCGCAGCGGCAAATACGCCAAGGTCCCCTATATCTCTGGTAACCAAGAAGATGAGGGTACCGTTTTGGCGCCGACTGCTCTTAACGCAACGACGACTGCCCATGTTAAAAAGTGGTTAAAGTACATCTTCTACCAGGCTTCTGACGCTTCCCTTGACAATGTCTTGACGCTTTATCCTCAAACCCTTTCAGCTGGTTCGCCCTTCCGGACTGGTATTCTTAATGCCTTGACCCCCCAGTTCAAGCGCGTTGCTGCCATTTTATCCGATGTGCTTTTCCAGTCCCCGCGGCGTATTATGCTTGACTCGATGAAGGACGTCAGCCGCTGGACCTATCTTTCTACTCATCTCCACAACCTTGTGCCATACTTGGGTACTTTCCATAGCAGTGAGCTTTTTTTCCAATTTAATGTAAACATTGGTCCCTCTGCTTCTTACCTTCGTTACTTTATTTCTTTTGCCAACCACCATGACCCTAATGTTGGCACCAATCTTGTCAACTGGAGCGAGTACACGGATGAAGGCAAGGAAATGCTTGAGATTCACATGCTCGATAACGTCATGAGAGCCGATGATTACAGAGTTAGTGAAATTGCCAATTTTGAAAACGATGTTGAGCTCTACGCTTAAAAGA
>JAJMRT010000417.1:0-17500 GCA_030558065.1 Geotrichum phurueaensis | reverse complement strand
ATGCATCGTCAATGGCAGCAACGGAGCTTCAGCGGTAACAAGTATGCTGGCTAATTCTCAGGTTTGCGGGGTTTGAGATCAAGTACTAGCACCTAGTGAGTAATGCTTTTGTATAACTACATGGTGATAACCGCTTTCTTTCTCTCTTTTTTTTTTTATTGCCGTTTAGATATATAGCAGTTTCTGGTGTCTAGACATCTATATGATCAGCTAAATTAGCACAGCAGTGCTATCATTGTGATTATGGTGATGGTGGTGGTGGTGCATGGTTTCTAATGGGATTTTGACTTAAACCCTCTGGGTGGGTAAGGGATCACCATCAGCTGACTGCAAGTTGTACTTGGTGATTTTTTTATTTTTTTTTTAAAAAAATACCGTTGACTCATTGAATCTGAAGTTCTCAAGTCAAGAATTTCAGGAACGTAAATAA
This sequence comes from Geotrichum phurueaensis, assembly GCA_030558065.1. NCBI lineage: Eukaryota > Fungi > Ascomycota > Dipodascomycetes > Dipodascales > Dipodascaceae > Geotrichum > Geotrichum phurueaensis. Next base: position 17,070 of record JAJMRT010000417.1, on the reverse strand, counting down.
AAAGTTGGTTCTTTTTAACGACATTGTCGACTTACAATTTGCATCAACTGCCGATTTAACTTCCCCAAGTTGACAGCTTGACAAACTTCTCCATACTATCAAATATATAAAATAGGTTGGTGCCCTACTTTGCACTGACAACAACAACAAGAGCCACTTGTAAAAATAAAAATAAATATAAAAAAAGAAACATAGGATATACCCGCTCAATCAGGCATCTTTTCCGAAACCCAAATATTGTGCCGTGGTCTAATCAAGTAGCTTAGGCTGACAGGACAATTCTACAAGGACAGCTGTTATTTACTGTATATACAAATATTATAATAGTAATGACGTTTCCAGTTACTGCTAGATCTCTAATAAGTGTAAATTAAAAATCCCTCTCTTTGGCAGGTTTTTTTTTTCTTTTTAAAAAAAAAACTACGGCTGAGACATTGGGTCATCAAGTAAAAATCCAAAAAAAAAAAAAAAAAAAGCAATAAACTCTTGAATATTAATAGTTAAATCACCCGGCAAATCTGTAGTCCGAGCATCATTACCTACTTACACGCTGGATATACTAGTGTAGACAGTATAAGCTCCGAACAATAGTTGATCCCAAAGTTACTGATTGCATTTTTCCCATCATCAGAAGGAACTAGTAAAATAGTAACCATTATTTAATTATTTTGGTTATAAAATTTCCGTCTTTATATAGAACTTCTATATCAGGTAGTTTACCGGTATGTACTACTACTGCTACTTGTTTTGGGTATTGTATACAGACAAGCGAAAGAAAAACGAAGCAAATCATTTTTCCCACTGCGCTTTTTAACCTGGCGTAAAAAAAACAAAAAAAAACATTTAGTGCCAAAAGTTTGAGTGTTTTGGAAAAAAAAAAAAAAGATATCACAAACTAATGTTAAGTGGTCTTTGCTGCCAACCAGTATATGTGATTATATATTTGAGCTTTCAACTTTAGGTTGGTTCTTGTTGCAAATTTTTTTTTTATTTTTGGGTTGTTTTACTAGTTATATTAGACAAATTGTCAAGTTTATTTCGTTTGGAGGATGCCACATGTATTTTGTGAGCTTTGAACAATCATACTTAAACCTCTAATGTTAACAAACACTCCTACATCCATATAAAATTGTCAAAAAAAAAAATCTTTGATAGAGTGATAAACAACAGTATTTCTCTTACATTTTTTTTCTTTCTCTGCTGGTGCTAAAAATTGAGTAAAGCAAACATTCTATGTGGTAAGATCTGAGGTAGATCTTTATATCTGAGGTAGATCTATATCTCTGAGGTAGACATATAAACGATGATGAGTCTTTCCACATGTGCCTGGCGTTAATTCAAATAATTTTTTAACTCTACACAATGCTAGCCGGTCACAGTCAGCCATCCATCTATAAAGAACCAACCCTGGTGGTTTTGTACTTAATTAGAGGGGATTGCTTACTTGGGTAGATTTTGAAAATTAAACAATACTCAACGTTTTAGAGTCTGTCATAAAAAAAAAAAATGCAGTTGCTTAAACATTAGTTTAGAAGAGATATGAAGGAAGTAGATTGTGACATAATCCATCTTTTTTTCAATAATATAAAATTGTATAACATACAGAGAATATAGGCAAAAGAGTAAAAAGATATATTCCAACCTAGTCTAAACTGTACTAAAAAAAAGCTACAAGAAAAATGGCTTTTTTTTTTTTTTTTGTTTCCAGAACTACATGTTTTACTAAAGGTATCATTCATCACCTTGGAACTCATTAAAAAAAATTTAATATACAATGGCAATATATATATTAAAAAAATTATTTCATATATCGTTTTATCTAGTATTTGCGCTCACAGGACCTGCTGTTTTCTAAATCTGCAAAACATGGTTTTGAGAGTAGTAGTCACCATTTTGTATTGTTATAAAAAAAGGGTTAAAACATGAACCATAGCTTTTAATAGTTAAAGTTATATATCATATGTCTTTTTAAGTTCTGACTATTGACCGCCCGCCATTCTCTCTTTCTGTCTGTGTGTATGTGTGTGTGTGTGTGTTTTTTTTTGCTATAGGCTTCTTCTTTCACCCACCCGAAAACTCTCCCTCTTCCTCCCCACAACACTAACTGATAACACTTAAACCCTAGCAGCCACCCTGGGAACCACCGCATCTTTATAACCTCTAGGCGGGAAACCACCCAAACCAAACAACAACAATGCAAGTACTTGAGTGGGCATTTGGCAAAAGACTCACACCCCAGGAACGGCTCCGTAAGGTATGTGTGTATACACACACCCCCCCACCGCGATAGATGGTTTTAGAAAAAAAAGAATCCCTATCGCAACGTTTTCAGATCTGCTAACAAGACAATTTTTTTTTTTTTTTCTTTTTTTTCAATTTCATTTAATCGTTTTTTTTTTTTTTTTGTTTGTTTGTTTCTCTTGTAGCATCAACGGTCATTAGAGCGTACTCAACGTGAGCTTGACCGTGAACGCACCAAGCTGGAGGCCCAGGAGCGCAAGCTTATCCAGGATATCAAAAAATCGGCCAAACTTGGCCAGACGGGCGCGTGCCAAGTGATGGCCAAGGACCTAGTCCGAACCCGTCGCTACATTCAAAAATTTTATCAAATGAAAACGCAACTGCAAGCCGTTTCCCTCCGGATTCAAACCGTGGGCACGAACCAGCAAATGATGATGAGCATGCGCGGCGCCACCCGCCTCCTTGGCAGCATGAACCGCAGCATGAACCTACCCAGCCTGCAACGAATTGCCATGGAATTTGAGCGCGAAAATGACATTATGGATCAACGCCAGGAGATGATGGATGATGCCATTGATGATTCCATGTTGGAGGGCGAGGATGATGAGGAGGAAAGCCAGGAGATCCTTAACCAGGTCTTTGATGAAATTGGTATTGATCTTAACCAGGCCCTGGGCAACACCCCCGCGGGCATTGCCGCGCAGCCGGTCAAGGAGGGTGACCGCGTCGCGCAGGCTGTTGGCGGCGGTGGCGAGGACGACCTTCAGGCCCGGTTGGACAGTCTAAAGCGGTAACCAGGTCCTCCCCTTACCGCCATTCCGGCTTGCAAATAACCTTATTAATATCCACACGTGAAATTTTTACATATTACACTACTCGTTTTATTTTTTTTCGCTTTCTATGGTCTAATGTCAAGTCAAGTCTTTCCGATAGCTCTCTTTCACGTCATTCAATTTTTTTTTTTTTTTTCTTTTTGGGGTGGTCTGTCATGTCTTCATTGTAGTCTACTTTGCATAAATAACGGTTACATAGGGTGTTTTTTTTTAAATGTACTTCTGGGCCTCGAGGTACTCCACAATCTGCTGCACGGCCTGCTCAACTGTAATCTTGTCATTGAGAATATGAACCTCAGGCTTAAGCGGAGCCTCGTAGGGGGCTGAGATACCAGTGAATTCCTTAATCTCGCCAGCGCGGGCCTTTTTGTAAAGTCCCTTGGGATCACGCTGCTCAGCTACCTCCACGGGGATATCAACAAAGACCTCAATAAAGGGCAAGCCAGCCTTGTCATGCAACGCGCGGGCAGAGTCTCTATCAGCGCGGTAGGGGGAAATAAAGGAAGTAAGGGCAACAGCAGCGGAATCAGCAAAAAGCTTTGACACTTCAGCAATGCGTCTAATGTTTTCGTTACGGTCGGCCTCGGAAAAGCCCAAGTCCTTGTTAAGACCAAAGCGAATGTTGTCACCATCCAGGCGGTAGGCGTTAACCTTGCGTGCGTTTAAAAGGTGTTGTTCAAGGGCAGTGGCAATTGTCGACTTGCCCGAGGCTGAGAGGCCAGTAAACCAAATGGTAAGGCCCTTTTGACCGCGCAGCTCAACCCGCTCAGCGTGCGTGAGACCCTCGTGCCAAGTAATGTTGGTAGCCATTTTTGTAGTTCTATTTGGTGGTATTTGCTGGGATGGAAAGGTATTTTTTTTTTTTTTTTTTCTCTGGAGAAATCAATAGCGCCAAAGAGAATGTGTAAATAATCTAATCGATAGAGAATTGAAATAATCAAGAAGAAAAAAGAAAGAAAGAAAGAAAGGGAAAGAGAAATTAGAGGTTAAAAGAACTAAGGAATCCAAAGGTCCTTTTATAACAAACTATCGGGGCAAGCAGGAAAAAAAAAAAAAACGAAAAAAAAAATTAGCATTGAATCTCAGTTTGCTTATTGGGCAGGGCGTCTAATCAATTGCTCAGTAAGATTGAGGGAAGTTACAAATCCTGAGAGAGAGCGAGAGAGATATTTCACTATTTTTACTATGTATTCACCATGTATTTTATTATGGAGGATTAAGCCGATGGGACAAAAAAAAAAATGTGAACCTGGGTTCATTTTTTTTTGCTGCTCTCAGCCACACACCCTATGACAAAACCAATATTTGTGGCTCATTTTGTCATGGAAAACAATGCTGGTTTGGGCCATAAGCCAATTTACGTCGCAAATGAGACCATGTCACGTGGTAGCATAGTACCAGCACTAGCAGTCCTGGCAGAGGTTTGGACCTGTGGGCGTAGGAAAGGGGGCGTTCCCCCGCTAGAGCAGCAGCATGATGACGACAAGAACGGTGATTTTCGCCCCTGGTGTCAAAGCAGTATCGAATACTCTCACTCAAAGCGTAAGAAAGGCAGAATTTACCATGGCCAGGCGTGTTTCGTTTACTTGTATATATAATTATACATATGTATATAAACACATGTGTGTATATTTACAGAGCATAATTACACCTTGTACTGCTGGGGGAGACACCCGGACTTATTAAGGGTGTCAAAAAAAACAAACGTCCTTCTTCTTCATGACTTTTCTTGCTCTTCTTGTCCAAGAGAATCCGATAATTTCTATCGGGTCTTTTTAAATGAAGAAACTACTAGGAAAAAAAAAAGCCCTGACAAGAAAAAGAAAACCCACCAATTTCGTCATAAAGTATATATATATTGCCACTTTGAAGCTATCCCAGATTCATTCTATTTTTTTTTTTCCTTCTAGCATTTATTATTATTATTATTATTATTATTATTATTATTATTATTATTATATATATATTCTTTCAGCTGAACGGCTGACATCACATACTGTTTTATAAGCTTATTTCCCCTACTTTTTTTTTTTTTTTTGTAATCTGTCACTCAAACCATCGTACCAAGGTTCAAAAATGAATAATATAATAATAAGATCGCTTACAATTATAATCGCAAATTAATCGATGATTTTGAAATGAAAATGTTTATATATATTGGTGACAAGGAAATAGTTAAAATAAATAATAAGAGAATTATGGGGGGAAAAGAAAACAACAAAAAAAGAAAAAAAAAATAATTGTCCGTTTGTTGACTTGCAATCAATGTCTTTTTTCTTATCTTCTCCCTTGCTCTGCCAGCAACCCCTGCGCCGCCTGCTTGACGTAACGCTCGAGCGGTGACGAGACTTTGTTGTTGCGGAAAACAACCTCAATGCGGGTAATGAGCTCGTCAAGCTTGCCCAGGTCAAGGCCGCGACCGCCCTTGGGGAGCAGCAGCGTCGCCAGCTCCTCTTCGGGCAGGAGCCGAAGGCCAAGCCGGCCAAGGACAAGGTTCATGTAGTAGTAGTTAAGCCCATAGTGCGCCGAGACCTTGCTGTCTTCAGCAATGAGCGTCGCTTGCGCCAGCTTCTCGCAGACTACGGCAAGGTGCATCTGCACCAGGGCACGATAGTCCTTGCGGTGCGAGTGGGTCTTGTAAAAAGGTGCAAGTCCGTAGAGCATGACCAAATGGGTGTCCAGCTGCTCTTCAATCTCGGCGTTGGTGAAAACCGACATTTTTTGGTAGAGCCGCGCCAGCGCACGGTAAGCAGGCTCCCCAGAGGCTGTTGTTGTTGTGGTATTACTGTTATTAATATTATTGCTGGCGCTATTAGAAGTGTTTGATGCAGATTGCGTTGCGAAGGCCGCAACGATGCGAATGCTATAGAGGCGAATGGCCTCCTTGGCCACGTCGTCGTTGATGAGCCCTGCAAAGGAGGGTCTAGTCTGAATGAGATCGAGTACCTTGTAAAAATAGCCTGTGCGCGCAGCCGTGCGCAAAAAGGTGCCAATGTGGGTCGACTGTACCTCGCGCGGGTAGTGCTCAACGTAGCTGCTAAGAATATCAAGCGTGATACCGGCAGTTTCTGGCGTGGTTACACGGCGGATCAGCTTCATTAGTTGCTTGCGAGTAGGTGGAGGTCCCTTTTTCCAGCTGGGGTTGTTGGGTCGATTCAGCGCGCCGCCGTTGTTGATGGCGGCGGCAACTGCACCATTGGGATCAAGCAGGTGGGGGTTGGTGAATGCAAAGGGGCGGCGAAAGCGCTGGGCAATCTCGCTTAAAATCTCTTGGAACTCTTGCTCGGACTGGTCCTGGTTAAACTTGAAGTCGCTGGAGTTGACGGCCCAGTCGTAAGTGGCAGGGGCGGAGTCAATGGAGGTGTGGTAGCTATTGGCCGCAGCAGCAGCGGGGTTGCTGTTATTATTGTTGTTACTGAACTGATGGTGGGGTCGCACAAGCAGGTTGGCAGCGGACTGAGTCCGAAGGCTCCTACTGGCGGCGGTAGAGCCGAATCTGATCATGTATGCTGGCGTTATAACAGAGGAATTTTTTTTTTTTGTTAAATGCGATTTATAGGCTGGGGAATGGCCGACTTGAAGCAAAGATTGTAATGGTTTTTTTTTTTTTTTTTTTTTTTTTTTTCTATAGATACAAAAAAAAAGTCTATGCAAATGAAAAAAAAAATAAACCAGTATATATATATATATATATATATATATATCTTTGAAACTTTTGCAAGAAAATATAAAGTAGAAAAAAAAGAAGGAGTAGGAAAAAAAACTGGTGCTTTTTTTATTTTATTTTTCAGTCAATATAAATATATACAAATAAATACATATATTATTTGATTTCTACGCGATGTGATTGGAATTGTTTCTGGGTATTTCCAAGTACCTGGAGGCTTTTTTTTTTCTTGCAGAGTTTTAAAGGAAGGGCTGTGATTGGATCTTTGGATTTGGTGGCAGGTGGGCCATAGAGGGTTAGGAGAGGTGTCAGACGTACCCACGTCCTCCCAACCGGAAATACCGCTTCAGCCAACCAAACAATGTAAAAACCAGCCAATAAAAACACCAAATGGAGACTTTGAGATGGCAATGGGTTTTTTTTTTTTTTTTTTTTTTAATAATAAAAAAAATATTACAGCTATGGAAGCGGGGCATCCATTGAACTGAATCAGAATATCTTACAAATGTACAAAAACTGAAAGAAAAATAAATAAAAAGTTAAGTGTTTGATAAGGCACACGAACACAAACCCATATTGTCACTGGATTAATTACAAACTCATCCGCCAAATCTGAGATTCCAAACATCAAGTTTATATTGTATATACATATATACATCGTATAGTAAAATTCTGGCTTTACTATTCTCTTTGCTATCATTAAATACCTTCAATTTGCGTTGAATCTAGCTAAATTCCCATGAATTATTATACCTTTTTTTTATGACGCCGTTTTGATTCAACCGGTACGCTTTTACAACCCTTTCCTTGTCAGGTCAGGCCAGAATTGTCGGATCAGCCCAGACACCAGCCCTGCTGGCCATTAGAATATTCAGCACAAACTGGGTCATGCACACCGGCCATTATTTCACGTAATTTCTACTAACTCCCCTGTTGATACATTATTCTTTCCCCTTTTTTTATTTATTTATCATTTTTTTTTTGTTGTTGGTGTGAATGGGATCCGACAAGCCGCAGGGTGGTAGCACCTTAATGTGACAACGTCTACAGATGTTAGCGTAACAATCAAAAGTCCTTTTATTTTATTTTTATTTTTATACTGCTAAAAGACTTAGATATTCCTGACGATTGGTTTATGATAACTATGTGCACGCGAGCTCTCTGCCTTTTTTTGCATACCCGTTTGCACTCGTCTTTCGTGTCCTAGATGTCGTAGCTTTTGTATAAACACTGCGATCCCGAGATACTGTGAAATGAGTGTCCACAGTGTAGCTGCCGACTGTCTCCGCTCAGTTGCATTTGGCATGTCTAGCCATCTACCCTTCTTCCCTCAACACCTTCCGATCTTTTTAATAGCCATCAGCACACGTTCTTACTTTAAAGAGTCTATAATAGCGGTCTTCTCTAATTTGTGCTAAAAAAAAAAAAAAAAAAAAAAACCTGTCTGTTTACATTGTTTCCATTTTTGGCGCGCTGGGAAAACAATCGCGTCAGCTCGTAGTCAGAATGACCCCCTCCAAGAAACTAGCCAACCATGCCTAGCAAGCAGACCCTTGCCAGCTATGAATCAACATTCCTTCTCATGATCTTTCTCCCACCTTTCTCCTTTTCTCACCATTGCGACCTAGACTTTTCATCCCCCTCCCCACCCTCTTTTTGATGCTGGCAAAATCAACATCTGTGAGCGATGCGGGACTGCACACCGGCCGAATCCATCCGCTCTACTACCTCTACATTGCCCTATGCTATGTGACGTCAACGGTATTTGGGCTCTTTTATCTCTCGTCCATCATGGTATGCGCGCTGGTGTCAAGCGTAAACAAGCCCAAGTCCAACGCCAAGCTCGAGCGCGCCAACCAACCCACATCCTCGTCGCGCTGGCCGCCACGTCTGCGGCGCTCGTTTGACACCGAAAACCACAGTAACGCCGATTATCGCAGCACCAACTTTATCGGCCCCGAGTTCCCGGCGCTGGATGAGAAGCAGAGTATTTTACGGTTTGATCTACGCTACTACGTCCAGCTCCAGGGCTACGACCTCGAGGAGCATATCGTCACCACCAAGGACGGCTTCCACATCGTGCTTCAACACATTGTTGTTCCCGGCGAGTCGCACGCTGCCGCAAGTCGCCGCTTCCCCGTGCTCTTGTTACACGGCCTGCTGCAATCGGCCGCTGCCTACTGCACCAGCGGCGAGAACAGTCTTGCTTTTTACCTTGTCGCCGCTGGTTACGACGTTTGGCTCGGCAACAACCGCTGCGGGTTCCAGCCCACGCACGAGGATTTCAGCAGCCACCGCCTCGGCATGTGGGCGTGGCGGATAGAGGAAATGGGGCACTACGACGTGCAAGCATTACTTGACTACGTTGTCCTCACGGCTTTGGCCAAGGCGCCAAAAATAGCGTTAGTTGCGCACTCGCAGGGCACGGCGCAGACCTTTTTAGCGCTGGCAGCCGAGAGCCCCGCGCTGGCTACGCTCTCAGACCGTATGGTCTGCTTTGTGGCGCTGGCTCCCGCTGTCTACACGGGCCCGCTTGTGCGTTCGTGGTTCCTTGGGTTCATCCGGCACCTGGGGCTGCGCACCTATCGCCTGCTCTTTGGCCATCACGCCTACATGGCCATCATGATGCATATGCACGCTATCTTCCCCGCCAAACTCTACAGCCGTCTTGGCTACCTCATGTTTCGTTACATGTTTGGCTGGACCGACGCGCTTTGGGATCCGCGCTACCGCGACCGCGAACTCCTTTTCTCGCCTGTCTACGTCAGTGCCGAACTCATGTTTTGGTGGCTTGGTCGCGGCGGGTTTGCTCACCGTGGCTGTCTTTTCCATCATGACCGCGCCGATACCCCGTGGTTTGATGCGCGGTTCCCGCCTTTGCAAATGTTTGTCCCCGGCCAGGATAACCTCGTTGACCCGCAGCGGCTGGTCGAGCGCCTGCGCGGGGTTGAGAGTACTGTCATGCACCGGCGCGTGGATGTAGTTGACCTGCCGGAATACGCTCACTTGGACGTGCTCTGGGCGAAGGATGTTGTACATCGAGTCGGCGCGCCCATGAACCGGTTTCTAAAGTCTGTTCTCCCGCAGGGCAGGGAATGGCTTGCCAATGATGATGACAGCGAATAGCCAAGCTCGCTTTTATGATTTTTTCTTTTTTTCTTTAGAATGCAAATTATTAAATCGATTAGAAATAGAAGAAAAAAAAAAGATATATGCATTTAAACAAAATAAAAATAAAAATATAAAAAACAATGCAAGGTAACTTTTAGGATGCGAAAGTTTATGCGCGGCTCATCTCTGCCTCGGCTTGCTTAAAAAGGGTATCATTGAGCAAGCCGTATTTGACGGAAGCAATGGTGCAGCCAAGCACGCTGGAAAACACAAAGGCACCAAAGACCGATCCAATGACCTTGAAAGTAGTAGAATCAAAGACGGTGCCCAGCTGCAGCCATGCCATAGTCATTGTCCCAATAGGGAACGTCAGCGACCAAAAGGATTGGTTGTACATTGTGGGAGGACCGGTTCTAAATATAATAGCAATGGTAGTCAATGTAATCCAAAAGAGGCCAACAGCAACAAACGAAATGGCAACAAACGAAGCAACCACAAGGGCACAGCCAGAAAATTGCTGGATCAAAGATAACTCATAAACTGACGCGGCGGTACCCTGCGCTGGGAGTTTGAAAACACTGACAAAAACTTCGGCAAGAAGAAGAATGGCAAAAGCACCCTGACCCATGGGTCCAACAAAGAGAAGATTGGAAAGCATCATGCCCTTGGCGGGGAGACCAGTGACCACGAGGCGGCAAAGATAGACGGCCATGCAGAGCAGCGCGAGGCCAACACCGCAGCCCCACATGAGCAGCGACACGACCAATGTTGATGCCTTGAGCGCCTGGGGGAAGTGAGGGTTGTTGGCCACAACTCCGCCCGAGGCCGCGGCAACGACAAGACTGACAATAGGCAGTATCATCGTCGTCGTGACCTCAGAGAAGCCCTGCTTCTTGCCGGATGAGATGCCGTGCGCGCCGATTGCCGCGGTCACGCCCACGGCCGCCACTACCGCTACCCACCACATGGCGTAGCCCGCCACAGACGACCACTCGTTACTGACCATATTGACAATGGTACAAAACCCCATGGGAATGCATCCGAAAAACATGCTTTGGCCATCATGCCACTCGCGGCGGGCACCATGAATATAGTAGCGTGCCGCCAGCATGCTGGCAAAAAGCGCAAACAAAATCATATCAATGATAATTATCGCAACGCCAACGTTGTGAAGCCCAAGGCGCGACGACGCGGTCGAGAGTGGGAAGGGGAAAGCGTAGATGATGTTGCCGGCAATGCCAACGCCCATGGTCATTGAGAACCACGCAGGCGCAAAGTTGTGCACGCGGTACGCCAGATAACCCGAAGTTGCTGTTGGGGCAGCGGGCTTGGCCTCTAATGTGAAAGTAGCAACGTTCTCAAGGTCATCATTATTGTTGCTCTCCTCGTGGTTGCTGCTGTTGTAGACATAATTTGGGTTGTTCATAGTAGTAAAATAGAGGTGAGAAAAGTATTCAAGATAAACTATTTGGGGGGAAAAAAACGATGAGACTATATGAAAAGTAGGGAAGTGCAAATGCTATTATAGAGAATAATTAAAGAGAAAAGAAAAATAATAATTTGAAAGAAAAAAAAACGTTTTTTGTGGCAAATCCAGCTGGTATTTATAGTGTGGCAAATCCAACTGGTTTTTAAAGTGTGGCTAGTCAGACCATAACTTTCGTTTATGGCAATAACCAATACAGGAAAAAACGAACAGTAAAAAAATTTTTTTTTCGTTCATGTTTTTCTTGACGACAAAATGAATGTGTCTCAGCCACTCAGCTTTAAAAGCTAGAGAATGACTCGAACTTTACAAACAAAAAATAGAGTTTGCATACTCTTCGGCAAACCCTGCCATCAACTGTGGCTCGTTTTTTTTTTTTTTCTCTCGCTTCTTTAAACCTATAAAAGAGTCAGATGAAAAGAGCATGCTACAGAGTCCTATCCATTTTAGGCAAGGGATTGGCTCTTTGTCTCTACTAGCGGCACACACCAAAAAAAAAAAGCAGAACCCTAGCCCTAATTTAACACAAAAGCACAAAAATTGTGGCTAATCACAAACCTGACCAATAGCGCCGCTAGCTTGTGTGGCGTCAAAACGCTGACAATAGCCAGTAAAAAAAATTACAATAAGTGATAATTATAGCTGCGGAATGGCATCGAGAAATCGAAAGCTGAGCCACAAATCATTTTCATTTTTTTTTTCTTTGAACACAAATATACATATCTAGATGGGCGGCTTGACAATACCATGTTTAGATTAAAGAATAATTTTGTATAAGCGAAATGAAGCCAATAGCTTTTTTTTTTTGGCCTGGCGTACACACTTGATTTCTTTGAGTTACTAATTTTGGTGTTCGGTTATATTGCGACCGTTTGTTTTCGGTCTATATTTTGAGCACGCCCAATATTTTCATTCATTCGGGTTTTGTTTTTCTTTTGCTCAGTATTTCCTTTACATTATTTTTTGATAAAAGGCCACAACAGGTTGTCTACTAAGATGCTTATGCGTGGGTGGGTAGCATCCAGGACTAGAGCCGAGCTCTGTAGATGAGCCACCAAAGAGGACACCAGCTAAGTTTTGCGCAGTTTAACCAATAAATAAATAATAATAAAAAATCTTGAATTGATCTGCAAATAAATGATTGTTTTTGGAGATTGTTGATCCCGGGGTAGACAATAGTAATCAGTTCAATATCGTGCGGCAATGAGGGGTTAGCTACCATCCTAAGCAATGATTGCTGCGTAAAAGGCAAATATTGCTATCAATACTCAAAAAAATTTTTTTTTTGAAAATTACCAAAAGTTAGCTAGCAGGCCTTGTGTATCAATAATGTGGGGATCATGGCTAGGCTTTTTTTTTTTTTTTTTTTATTTGATTGGAGAACAGGATGGTTTTTGAGAGGTTTTGTAAAACAAGTGTCTCACACTAAAACCCAAAAAGAATTTTTGATATATTGGGCATGTGCATAACCCTAATGCCAAAAATCCGTGCTGACTAAAAAGTAAATAATAAAAAACGAGCCACAGAATTTTGCCAGAAGTGGTAGAAAGATAGCTATAATTCCTGGTATGGTAATTACTGGTTACGCTGCCATATTTGAATGAGAAAAAAAAAAAAAAAAAACAAGTTTTGGATCGATTTACTTTTGTGCAAACTCTTTATATCAAGCACGAGGAATGGACTCAAGGACAGATTTGTATCTTCACTATTGCTAATTATACTTTTTTTTCCTCACTACAACTATTGGTTTTAAGGGTTTTTACCTTCTTTGGTGTCTGCCTAGACGTTGTAGTGTGTTTGGGAGCTGGCTTCCTCACCAAGAATGTTTGTGGCTGTGGCTCGTTCTTATCATGTGACGCTATGCGTAAAAAAAAAAAGCCTCTTTAGTGTCAAGCGTGCAGGACGAATTAGGAAACCAACTTACACAAATATATCTAGGTTCTAAATTCCAATAACTATCTTTTGATGACTTGTCGCAGGGCTGAATCAGTAAATTTTGGCTCTGGTGCTGAGCAAGAAAAATGAACCCCTTCATCCTCAATACACGTAGGTTTTCTTTATTTTTTTTTGTGTTACATACATTCTGCAATACAGTTTTATTTTTTTTTTTTTTCCATTTCGACAAACAACCCTTTGTTTTGTCGTTTCTACAGTTGTATTTCTGTTTTTCTCAGCGTATCTACTTTTTAGGCCCTAGTGACATGACTGCACAACAAATGATGACATAAGCACTGCTCGATGCAAACAATAGACCAATCGGTCCCAAACTTGATTTTCAAGACTTGTGCAACAAGTTTAACTACTCTAAGAAAACCACCATTTCAGCGACCGTTTCTGTGAACCGCGAAGGTCTCCATACTCTTTTCGGGAGTTTAAGCACGGCTGGATCCAACAACTATAAAAGGGTAAATTGTACAATATTCAACTATCATTCATCAAGGTGAAAATCTATGAAAATTATACAGCGTCTGGTTTATTAGGTGTAAGAAAATGTCATGAGTTTGCAAAACTCATGGCTTCATCAGTTTTGAGTCTAGTGCTATTGAAGATGTTAAAAGAGATTCATCTAAACTCCTGGAAACAAACCTTCTAGTTATTTATATGGTTGAAATGTCTCTAAAACTGATCCAATTTATTTACGAATACAAAAGATCAACTTCTGGATTCACAAAGCTCTAAAACTTTTCAAAGTATAGGAACTATATAGCATGAAAAAAAAAAAAAACTGTTATTTATTGCCGAGTATCAATCTATGATATCGAGCTGTTAGGTGACATGTTATCATAAAATTCTCTCTCATTAAATGAAATCATCCCTGGAGAACTTGGCGTTATAGAATGTCAAAACTTTTTACACCCGTTTACAAAATTACTTTGTCAGTCTCTTTCAGATAAGTGTTAGATCTAACATTCCCCCCCCCTCCCCATTATTTTGTTATTTTAGTTTTGCTACGTACCTTGTTGATATTAAAACAACAAAATCATTTTTTATCTATCTATTAAACTGATTTTTCTTTTTGGGCAGGTAGATATTTGGCTAGATTGATGGTAAATAAGCCAAGATGCATTCTAGCTTAAGTTTCGGTGTGTGCATCATCGAGCTGACCAACCATATATGGTAATATGAAATACCAATAAACAACTTTCAGTGATTTTACAAAACTTCCAGTATAATTTCAATGTTCACTTTTGCTTCAAGTAAGTTTCAACTTTATTGTAAGTAAAAATAAAAGAGGTTTCTCACTTGTTCTTTACAGACAACTGGATACGTGCACTTGTGATGCTCATTAACACCAAAAGCAAAGAAAGAAACGCCTAGGTGGCACGAAAACTCAAGGTCAACCAAAATAATACTATAAAAAAAAACAGTCTGGTATAAACTTGCATCAAAAATATGTAATTTAACAATCATTTCTCGTGCTTTATACTACTGGTGCTGTCATGGCGAGTGTAATTATCCCATAACTAGGGTCATCATGGTGCGCACCTAAGGCCTTGTTTGTAATTTCTGTGAGTCTAGTGATAGTTTGAGTCTGTTGAAAAAACATTAGGGTTGAGCCCTAAGGGTTTGCTCTTCCTAATGAAGAAAGTTGTTGTCCCAGGGCTCTATTAAAATGGCCCTAACCCTCATTAACCACAAGGCGTGAAATTTCGAAAATGAAAAAACCAAAGAAATTCGGCGGTGACAATGAAAAGAAAAGAAAACCTAGTGGGGCTAGGGTTAATGCCTAATTAGTTCTCAGCGTTTCCGTAGCTGGTTTGTTCTACACATAGTTCCACATAGGCACATAATAAAATTTTTTTTTTCAAGCACTCACTCAGCTCTTTTTTTTTTTTTGTTTCCTTTTTTTCCCTCCCTCTTTTTTCCTCTCTTTTTTCCCTTTTTTCCCTCTTTTCCACACCGAAAAATTTTCTCTTATTTTTCTCCAACCCACCAACCCACACAACAGAAATGTCGACAGAAACTACCGTCAAGGCTTCCAACTGGAGATTTGTTGAAATTGGCCGTGTTGTCTTGGTCAACAAGGGTGCTTACGCTGGTAAGCTTGCCACCATTGTTGAGATCATCGACCACAAGAGAGTATGTTTACGAACCACGACAAGGAATTAAGCAAAATGAAGATCAAAAGGAAGAAGAAGAGCAAGCTGATATTTTGTTGGATATGGTTTTGACAACGCCCGAGCGTTACAACATGCACGAAATGATATATGCTGTGTCGAGGGAGGATTTCTTTCATTAGGAACTTATTAGCTTCTCTTTTTTCATGCTTTTGAAGTTCAACTTGCTTTATTATTTTTCCTAATGAAAAGGATGACAAGTACTAACCACTTTTTTTTTTCCAGGTTCTTATTGACGGTCCCACCACCGGTGTCCCCCGCCAGGGTGCTGCTCTTGCTCACGTCGTCTTGACTCCTCACGTTGTTGCTAAGCTTCCCCGTGCTGCCCGTTCTTCTGCTGTTGCCAAGAAGTGGGAGGCCTCTGAGATCGACGCCAAGTGGGCTAAGTCCGCTTGGGCCCAGAAGATTGCCCAGAGACAGAGAAGAGCTGCTCTTACCGACTTTGAGCGCTTCCAGGTTCTTTTGCTCAAGAAGCAGAAGAGACTTGCTGTCAACAAGGCTGCTACCAAGGCTTAAATGGTTATTATAATGAAGAAAAAGAAAAATTGAAAAAAGCAAACCCGAATATTTCCAAGACCTACTTTTTTAATGATTTTTTTATTTGTAGAGATTATTTACAACTTTTTTTATTATATTCTGTTTCCCCCCCATTAGTTTGATAGTGTTTTTTGCATTATGATTATTCTTATCTATGTATGCTTAATCCCCGGTGCTGGAGTTGATTTATTACGTAGTGGTAATTATTTTTATTTCTGAAGCTTTTCCCACTCAGTTGGAGTTTTTGTTTGCAGTTGTAGTGCATGCACGCCGTCGGGTGCTTCCATTTCCTCCTTGAGCAGGGCATAGACCTGACGGTGGCGGATAGGCTGCGATTTGCCCTGGAAACTCTCGGAAACAATTTCTAACCGAAAATGCGACTCGATAGTATTAACACTGCCGCGCATAGAAGCGTGATGTGCATGCTTGCGGGAATCATTATAAATGGCAAAATGAGAAGGCTGCAAGTTGTCATTGATTTTTTGAATGATGGAGGCGGTGAAGGGTCCGCCAACCACGTCGCCAATGGGTGTTGTTGCAGAGGAAGCGGTCGTGGACATGGTTCTAGCAAGCAATCTGACGGGGGTGAAAGAGGATCTGAGCATAAGAAAAGAGAAAAAATTATTGGAAAGAAAGAAAAAAAATAAAATAAAAGAAGGGCAAAGGAAGGTTGTAGTGTGAGGTTTTCGAGGGGCAATGGAATCGATAATGAACGTGGTTGAAAAGGGAAGAGAAGGAAGAAAAAAAAAAAAAAAGGTGAAAGAAAATGTGTGCCTTTCAACTGGCTGACCTGATCACCAGCAGAATGTAATGATAGTAGTAATAACAAGGAAAGGGTCAAATTCAGTGACAGATTTCAGGATTATCTGATAAGGTCTTTATGACCCTTCTGGGTAATATTCATGATGTTGAAATTAGTAATAATAATAATAATAATAATAATAATAATAATAATAATAATAATAATAATAATAATAATAATAATAATAATAATAATAATAATAATAATAATAATAATAATAATAATAATAATAATAATAATAATAATAATAATAATAATAATAATAATAATAATAA
>JAJMRT010000416.1:0-20606 GCA_030558065.1 Geotrichum phurueaensis | reverse complement strand
TAATAATAATAATAATAATAATAATAATAATAATAATAATAATAATAATAATAATAATAATAATAATAATAATAATAATAATAATAATAATAATAATAATAATAATAATAATAAAGACAACAGCAGATGAAAATACATAGATACACTAATAGAAAAACAATAATAATATATTTAAAACAACAACAACTTCTCTATGGGCCGTAGCCCTCCAAGATTCTAAGCGGCGACAGGAGGCAGGCGAGTGACGGAGCCATCCACGTTAATCTTGACAGCACCAGCCTTGATAAGCGCCGTTTTCAGGTCATCTAGCAAATCGTCGGGACTTTCAATGCCCACACAAAGGCGGATAAGGTCCTCGGGAAAATCACGCTCCTTGCGCGTTTTCGCATCAATACTGGCGTGCGACATTTTACAGGGCATGGAAATAAGCGAGTTGACGCAACCAAAGGAGACAGAAATACCCCAAATGTGGGTGCCCTCAACAATTCGCTCGGAGAGTTCAACGTCGCCCGTCTCGAGTGAGAGCACGGCGCCGGCGCCCCGCGACTGCTGCCAGTGCAGCGCGTACTGCGGGTGCGAGCGCAGTCCCGGGTAGCGCACCTTGAACCCAGCAGTTTCGAGGAAATCGGCAATTACCTGCGCGTTGCGCTGCTGCTTCTCCATGCGGATGCCCAGGGTCTTGAGCCCGCGCTCAAGCAGCCAGCATTCAAAGGGCGCCAGGCCGCAGCCACTGGCATTAACTACGAAAAAGAGGCGGTCACCGACCTTAAGGTCGCGGACCATGATGGCGCCGGCCATGAGGTCATGGTGGCCCGAAAGGTACTTGGTGCCCGACTCGTAGACAATGTCAGCACCAAGCTCAAGCGGCGACATGAGGAGCGGCGAGAGCATCGTGTTGTCCACCACCACAAGTGCCTCCGGGGCCGCATCGTGCACCACTTTGGCCAAGGCAGCGATATTGGCGATCTTGATCAAAGGGTTAGTTGGCGACTCCAGCAAGATCATGGCCGTTTTAGCAGAAGCTACTGCGCGCACAGCTTCGACATTGGTCGTGTCAACGTGGTGCGCCGTGATACCACCGTTGGTTGCGAGGTACTTGACGAGACGGTTGGTGCCGCCGTAGAGATCGTCGCCGGCAATGACCTCGTCGCCGGGCTTAAGCAGCCGCGTAATCACGTCAAGAGCCGTCATACCCGAAGAAACCACCAGCGAGCGGACAGCGCCGGGAGTGATGCGCGTGAGGTGGCGCTCAAGGTGCGAGCGCGTCGGGTTACCGCTGCGCGTATAGTCATACTCGCCCATATTAGAGAGCGAATCCTGCTTAAAAGTCGCGGTTTGGTAAAGGGGCATACTCGACGACTTGAATTGGTCATTATGCTCGGTGAAAACGAGCTCGGTCTCGATTGAGTAGGTTTTACGCTGACGCGGCGAGGATGGAGTTGGCGAGGGAGGCTCGTCACCCTCGCGGGCCACTTGATTGCTAAATTGGGGCTGTTGGGCGCTCTCGAGCGCAAGGCCTGATAACTGTTGAGCAAGAGACATGGAAAGGGGGTAAAATAAAAGCAATAAAAGTCAAAAAGTGGAGAAAGATGACGATAAGAATGCCCAAAAATTTGATAAATCAGTGATTGTGGATAAGAAAGGAAAAAGAAAACCAAATCTCAGAAGGTTGAAAGATTTTGTTGTTTTTTTGGGTTGTGAAATTTTCATGTATAAAAGATATATTATATTATACTTTTTTTATTGTTATTTTTTGCCTCGATCCACATTGCTGTTGTTAGTAACAGCTAGGTATGTGGTATTTGTTGCGATGAATCATATCTATTTACTATGGAGAGAGATGAGGCCCCTGGGAATGACAGACTTATTTTGGCGCAGTTATGACTAAATCACTCACGTGCTCTGATGTCTTTCCGTTTGGGGAATACAAATTTAACACGGGGATTAGTAACACGGGTATAATGCTCAAGTTTTATTTTTTTTATAGTTATTATGCCTTATAATTTATATCACTTTGTTTAATAACCAAGTTATATGGCTCAAATTTACTTGAAGTCTGTATACAGGTAATTGCCTGCAGAAAGAAGGGGAAACCAATGTTTTAGCTGTGCATACTGCAAAGTTCAGGGAGTGACAATCAATTCACTCTTCAAGTTTCCAGCAACCATTATCTTCATCAAACATCTACCACTTTATAGAAACCACGAGACAAACAAGGTTTGTAATGGTAAAAACTGGTATGAATAGAGTTAACAAAACAATGATTAATAAATGTTGAACAAAAAAAATCAAGCAATGGTAGAGTGTATTCGAAAAAAGAAGGCAAAAAATTTATATAGTAAAAATAAAAGAGAAAAAATAATATTAAAAATATTGACGAATATATATAGATGGATAGTAGATATCAATAAGAAGCCTGACAATTATCCCTAAGTCCAACCAAGAGAGTTTTCACTCATAACAGGCTCAGAAATATTGCCTCTAGGGATAGGTCCTCTGGCACTACGTGGTGACGACGCTGAGCCCGCTGCTCTAGAAGCGGCAGCAGAAACAGGGGTAATAGGAGAAGTCACGGAACCGTAGAGACTCGAAGTAGCGGAAGGACCACCGGTAGCCAACTCAGGGGAAGCACAACCATCAAGAGCAAGTCTCTTCTTTTGTCTGTAATGCTTGGTAAAAAGGAAAATAGCACCACAGTAGGCGGCAGCACCAGCAATGGCGCCAACAGCAATACCAACAGTCTTGGAGTTGACAGAAGAAGAGCCAGAGACGGGCTGATCAAGAGAACCGGAGTCAGCAAGACCCTTCTTACCGCTTTCACCATTGTTGTCTGTGGTTCCAGAGGTGCTGTCAGATCCACCAGTGCTGCTGGATCCAGATCCTGACGACCCACTAGAACTCTGAGAAATGGAATTGCCAGGGATAAGGGGAATACTGGGGTCAATCAAAGACATCAGAGTTTCAACACTATCATTAGGGTTTCTGTAGATTTGAGACGTAGGGGTAGAAATGAGGGCCTCCAAAAGAGACACTTGGTTAGTAGGAATGTACGCAAGGGCAACAGACACAACATAACCGGCACTTTGCGACTCATATGGCTCGATACTTCTCATGGACACATTGCTGGAGTCAAGCCCAAGACCATACGTGATACCGACGGGGAGATACTGGAAGATCTGTGCCGCAGATAAGGGATGAGCAACAATAAAGGGATAGTTGAGAGATTTGTCAAAGCCAAGCTGAATGAGAGTAGTGTCTTCAGGGGCATCAGGAACACCGCCAGAGGGAGAAATAACACGGGGGAGGGAAGAAGCAAGTGCAACCGCAGAAGAAGTGCTAGTGTGAGTAGCCGTAGTCTGTGTAGGTTCAACCTCAGTGGTTGCAGATTGAGTAATAATGTCATTAGGAAGCCAGTTAGAGGTAGTGCTAGACAAATCAGTAGAGGTAGCAGGAGGAGGAGGGACTTCAGAAGAAGGAACTTCAGTAATAGTAGAACTAGGAGCAACAGTAGGAGCAACCTCAGTAGAAACAAAAGATGTCGCAATAGGAGCAACACTGTCAGATGAAGTTACTGTAACAAAAGAACTGGGAATAGCGTCAGAGGTTTCAAATGATTCAGCAGAAGAGATGGTAGAAATACCAGAGGGAGTGCCAGGCAGAGTACTGATAATATCAGAAGAGAACTCGTTCGACATAGTAATGGGAGCACTAGAGGTAGCAGCATCGGTAATGATAGCAGAGGAAGCATCAGGAATGCTAGTCACAGAAGCAGAAGACGCCTCGGGGATGCTGCTAAACGACTCAGAAGCAACTGCAGTGCTCAAAGGAATAGATGACGCCTCAGAGATGGTACTAAGGGGAATGGAAGAGACAGGGGCAGTGCTGATAGGTTCAGAAGAAGCCTCACGCGAGCTAGTAGGCAGAGGCTCCGAGCTGACAGGCTCAGTAGAAAGTGGCAAGCTGCTGACTGGTTCAGTAGAAAGAGGAAAGCTGCTGACAGAACCAGTAGAAAGAGGAAAGCTGCTGACTGGTTCAGTAGAAAGAGGCAAGCTGCTTGCAATCTCAGAAGAGACTGAACCGCTACTGACAGGCAGGCTAGTAGGAAGAGGTTCGGAGCTGACAGGCTCAGTAGAAAGTGGCAAGCTGCTAACTGGTTCAGTAGAAAGAGGAAAGCTGCTGACAGAACCAGTAGATAGAGGCAGGCTACTAACTGGTTCAGTAGAAAGAGGAAAGCTGCTGACTGGTTCAGTAGAAAGAGGAAAACTGCTGACTGGTTCAGTAGATAGAGGCAAGCTGCTTGCAATCTCAGAAGAGACTGAACCGCTACTGACAGGCAGGCTAGTAGGAAGAGGTTCGGAGCTGACGGGCTCAGTAGAAAGTGGCAAGCTGCTGACAGAACCAGTAGAAAGAGGCAGGCTGCTAACTGGTTCAGTAGAAAGGGGGAAACTGCTAATGGACGCAGTAGACTCGACCGGAGCAGAAGTCTCAACAGGAGCGGATGATCCAGCAGAAACAGTAGAGAGTACAGCAGAACTAACGACCCCAGAAGAGACTGATTCAGAAAAAACTGCAGAAGAAAGAATCTGGCTGCTAACAGGCTCTGTGGAAACAGAAGGGAAACTACTGACAGGAGAAGTAGACAAAGGGTAAGCGCTGCTAGCAGGCTCAGTTGAAAGAGGTGTACTGCTGATAGGTGCAGTAGAGAGCGCAAGAGACCCAGTCGAAAAAACCTCGGAAGTAGGCTCTACGGAAGAAACAGCAGCAGAACTGACAGACACAGACAGGACAGTAACAGAGGGAACGACCGTAGACTGAGCAAGACTCTCCACACTAGTTTCAACAATGCTAGACACGGGGAAAGTGGATACGGGAGCTGAAGACTCAACTGTATCAAGGGCCGAAGAGACAAGAGCAGAGGAAACAGGAGCAGAGGTAGGCTCAGCAGAAGATTCAGTGGTCGAGGAGGGGGCCTGGGATGCAACTTCACTCGAAACAGGAGTCTCCACGGGAATAGAAGTCAAGTCAGTATTCGAGGGAGCTAGAAAAAAGGGTTAGCCCTGACTATTTACAAGGTTCAAAAAAAAAAAGAAAAAAGAAAACTTACTAGAGGACTCTTTGGAAGAAGAGATACTACTCAAAAGACCCGAAAAAGCAGAGTTAATTTCCGAGAGAATGTCAGAGGAAGAAGCAGTCTGGCTTCTAGAAAAAAGGGTGTTTTCAGGGAGAGAAGTAACGGCAGAAGCTTGCACAGCAGTAGAGGCATCGGGAGACAGTGATGTAGTAGCAACAGATGTCTGTTCTGCAGAGAAAGTGGAGCCGGTAGGTTCGAGTATACTAGAGAGAATTGCAGAGTCAATAGTAGTTTCAATAACTCTCGAGGGCGAAAAAGATGTAGTTTCTGCAACAGCCGAAGTGGAACTTGCCAAGGGTTCTGATGAAGAGATGTTGACGTTCACAAACTGACGCTTAACATGGAGTTGGCGATAGTGTTTCGGCTTGTCGTAAATGTCTAGTTTCGCATGGGGGGCGTTACCCCTAACAAAAGGAACGCTCAGTGCCGCCGCAAACGACACAAGCAATAAAAGCGCCATCACATGACGAGTGATGGAATTGTTGGGCATGTTAATAATAGTATAGTGCGACTTGGGCTTTAAAGTTGTAGTAATATCGTGTAATCTTTAATCAATGTGGGTATTTTTTTCGAAATTCAATCTTGAATCTTCAACTGACTAAATATAGCTGGGTATATTGGATGGGGTCGGAATAAAACGAGTGTGAGGGCCAGGACAATTTAGAAGGAATAAAGAAAAAAAAGAAAAATCTAAAAGCGGTTCAGAGGCGATGGTTAGTAGAGTTGATGAGAGAGGGCGATGTAGGTGCCAATAGGTTCATTATTTGTAGGTAGAGTTGTCAGGCAGGCGCCGCCAGAAAAAAGGTTGAAAAAAAATTGTGGACCGAGGCGCGAATAGAGGTGCGAGGCGGCTTGTTGTGAGCAAGCTAAAAGGCGCTGTTTTTGGGATAACGTGAACTGGCAAAAGTCGATGATGATGGAAGGGAGAAGGAAGGAGGTTTAGATTTTTTAGTTTAATTTTTTTTTTCGCTTGTGGCAGTGTATTTTTATATATAGCACTGGAGCCTTGCTATAATGATGGATGCAAGTAGTAGAAAAAATGTTGAGCAGTATATAGAGGTCGATAATGTATTGAAGCTGAGCGCAGCTTGCCTGTATATAATGATGACAAAGGGAAAGAGGCAAAAAAAAAAAGGGTAGAAACAAACACACACTTACCAGAAAAAGACTAACTGAAGAAAATAAACGAGAGACTAAGAATGAGAAAGGGGAACAAACAAGAAAATCGGACAAGGAATACTTTCCTCGAAATCGAGAATACTGAAACCTGTTAATATGTAATGAGCGGACACTTTCACAAGGAAAGGAAAGAGGAGTTGTTGAAGTTGAGGTTGAAGATATTGGTGAAAGGAAAAGAAGAAGAGGAAGAAAAAAAAAGAAGCAAAGAAATTAAAAAAAAAAAAAAAAAAGGAGTTATGGTTACGATTATTGTTATTATCATTATTATTATTATCATCATTATTATTATCATTACTATTTTTATTATTAGTAGTATTTTATTTTATTTTTCTTATTTTTCTATAAAGATGATATGTGGGCAACTACTGTACATAAATTAATGCATATTTGAAAAAAAAAAAAAAAAAAAGTCAACTTGGTTTAATTAAATTTGCTTGAAATTGGCATAAAAGTAAATTTTATTAAATTTTACTAAATTTGGTTCATTAATATTAGGCCCTTCCAACACCTTTCTTATTGGCACAGTTGGTGACGGCTCCACAAGTCTGTTTTTCAATCATCGCCTTCTTTATCCTCTTCTGTCTCTTCCCTCTTTTACTTGTTTTTGTTTTTTTTCTTCATTGCAACTATCATCGAAATTATTTTTACAAGGGCACTGCTCTTTCTTCATTCAGTAGTATCAGGATACACCACTGTCGTAGATCTGTCAATCACTCACCTATAACTACAGATAAAAGTTTCACACCACAACAAAAAATAAAATATAAAAAATAGGTTTTTTCCTGTTTTTCCATCGTGTTTTTTTGTCGCCTTTGGCTTTATTCAATCTTCCAGCTTTTGGTACTCAACTACCCCGAGAGTTGACGGGCGTATTTTGGTAGCTGTTGGTTGCAATAGAATCTATTCAACGATCAGCAACCGAAACTTTTAATCTGTGTGAGAGTTTAAATCACCACATTAACTTGTAAAGTTATTAGTCACTAAACACTCAGAGATTATAGCGAGCCATTTTGTTTAGTATAAATAGTCTGGTATCCTAAAAACCTCCTTATTATTTTCTATATATATATTTTTTTTTCTCTCGCGTCCACAAATGGTGAGACCACTAATTATTGGTTAGGATTATTTTATTATGAGTTAGTTTGCAATCTGAAACATTTTTAAACA
Organism: Geotrichum phurueaensis; assembly: GCA_030558065.1. NCBI lineage: Eukaryota > Fungi > Ascomycota > Dipodascomycetes > Dipodascales > Dipodascaceae > Geotrichum > Geotrichum phurueaensis. Next base: position 13,129 of record JAJMRT010000416.1, on the reverse strand, counting down.
TTATTTTCCTCCATGTGGTCCGTACCATTATATTTTAAACATCAGTAGAGTCTAAACAAGAGCTTCTTATTCTCCCATTTATTAGAAAAGGAACCTATACACACCTATAGTAGCAGCAGCCTTTACCAAAATTCTCTAATTTATGCTGCACTTATTACCTATATTGTCTACTCTCATAGCTACTTTTATTTTTGTTTGTTTTCATCTCTTACTAGACGATCATAAACCGCAAAATCTTGACTTCAAACTTCTCTATCCCTTAGTTTGGATTTGGCAACTACTTATTGCAATATGTAGGGCCGTCTTAGCTACATGAAAACTTGCACTCAAACTAAGCCGTAAATATCACAATTGAAAGTGGGAAAATCTTACTCAATAGAAAGTTACTTATGATTTGACGTGCGATTTTTAAGTCAAAATTCACTAATAAAAAAATAAATTTGAAAATGTAGTAGTTGTTTTTTGTTTTTTTTTGCACGTTTCCTGGATGAAAAATAAACGGTAGCAATAAAAAAAAAAGAAGCAATATCACGGGTAGCTTCTATTTTAAGTCACAGCATCAGAAGAAATCTATAGTTACTGAATCCTGGTGGGTATTTTTAAAACGCAGAAGTGGCACGAGAGAATACAAGCTTACCAAAAAGACTGATATTGACATATTATGCTGTTAGATATTTTGACCACTTTCAGCAATCCCGCAAGAAATAATTTAAAGATGGCTCACTGAAAACCTTTGTTGCTTTTTGTTTAATTGAATTCTAAACCATTTTATGATCTAGCTTGAAAATAGTAAACACAGTTTACATCTAGCGACGGTAATCCCTGACTAGGACTCTTTCCTGAAGGAAAATATTGATTATAAGTAAAAGTCATACTTGCAATTTGCAGTCTTAATTTTCACAACTGCAAGAAAGCCAGCCTAAGCCCCCTGGGTCTATCAATCGAAATTTTGCATTTTGATTATAGCCTTATGCTGCACCTAGCTGCACTCACTAAAAAAATGGAAATCAATTGCTTGACTTTAAGAGCTCTATCTCATGTATCAATATTTGGCCAGGTTTTTTGGTATGGAAAAACAAGTTATCTATATTAACCCAAAATTTTAATGGTCATGATAAGAGTGATATTAAGTTTGAAATTTCTGGAACTCACTTTGTGTTTGTTCTTTCAATATTGAATTGAATTGAACTGTAATCTACCCTGCTTTGTATTAGAGCGAGATCTGAGTTACTCAACGTCTGTGTGAAGCTTTGTTCTTTTAATAAACAAAGTCAATTTTTCGAAACGGCGGTAAATCGACTACTGCAATGCAAAACAAAAATTGAAGATATAGGAATTACTTTCTGGAAAGCTTTAGAATATCATACATGATCAAACAAATAAAAAGAAAAAAAATTATCTAGCAATCAAGAACGATTTAAATAGACCTGCTCTCGGATTGATGCGGCTATTGAGTAAATTACAAAACCTGGCTTGTGATTTAAGGGAGTACACGCTTATAAGCATACCCTCAGAGCACTCATAAAGGCTTTGCCAGTTACTTTAGTTGAAGTTTATTCGAGTCAATCTCTACAGCCCAAATTTCTCCATGCAAACTTCTCAACTGTCGAAGAGATAGTTGTAAGTAATTTCATATAGACTACAGTAGAATTTCTTTAAAAACACGAAAACTTAGTAAATTACTATAAAATATTAAAATACTGTAATAATTCCTCAGTCTACAACAGTTCTCTGACACGTCTTAGCACCCGGGCGCAAATACCTCTGTTAGGCACAATTGCTTCCGTTTTTGGACAAAAGACCTTCCTGCTTAAGAGTCTGCCTTGGCCAGCAACGTCATGCAGCATATCTCCATAGGTGGAATCTACGAAAAATTTAAAGTATCCAGGCTTGTTTCAGGTGTACAAATATGGTATCCATCTGAGCCACTCATGTTAGATCTATGTGGGCTAGGGTAACTCAAATTTAAAAAACGTCCAAGTCGCGTCTTTTTATTTTTTTTGCGTCGCCTCAATTGCAAAGCGCCAAAAGCTCGCGTTACTATTTTACGCGTCTGTCATCTATTAGTAATGATTGTTGCTTTGCTCCTTATGGATGCTAAACAGCGTCCCTATTTTGTTTATTCCTTGTTTTCTTCCGTCTGCCCTGACAAAACGCTCATCGGCCTCGCTTGAGGTTTTTCTCCCAGCCCCTCATTTCTTCCGAGTATTTCCATCCACTTAAGCTCATTATTTTTCAATATTTCCGGCTTGTCATTGGTCTTTCCCTCTTCACTACATCCCATCCCCATCCATCCCGTTCATCTCAGTCACCCATGATCTCTAGACACAGATCTGCTGCTTTACTTACACTATCATCTAAGAGAGTTGCTGCACAGAGGCCGCTTACCCAGCGTGCATTTCACCTTGCTACAAGCCCAAGCAAGATAAACAGTACAAAAGCGATCCCATCGCTATGTTACACCACTCCTCTTCGACAGTATAGTCTTAATGACCCGCTAAAAAACAAATTCTACTCTACCGAAAACGTACCTACAAAGGCTTCAGAAAGAGGTAAGTGTTATTACAGCGGATTCTATTGCCAATACTTTTTCTAATATCTCTATGCGCAGACCCTCTTCAACAGTATGATTATCTCGTCTCTGTCGACCGCATAAGAAACGACCCATACCAGAGAAACATCATTTCCTCGCTGCAAACACTTCATGCAGAACTCCGTGCTTACACTCCACCCGTAATCCCTGAGGATTCTGCACCATCCAAGTCAAAGGGACTGTCTAGCTTTTTTGGCTTTTTATCGTCCAAAAAGGCCTCTGGCGATGAGGGCCCCGGAACACAACCTAAAGGTATTTATCTCTACGGTGATGTCGGATGCGGTAAGACTATGCTCATGGATATGTTTTACTCGACAATCCCACCCCACCTCACCAAGAAACGCATTCATTTTCATGCCTTCATGCAAGACGTCCACAAGCGCAATTTCCAGTTACACCAAAAATACGGCCGGGACTATGATACAGCACCGGCAATTGCTTCTGCTATTGCGCGTGAGGCAAATGTGCTTTGTTTTGACGAGTTCCAGGTAACGGATGTTGCGGATGCCATGATCCTGCGGCGAATCATTGATATCCTATTGTCGCCATCTCACGGATCCGTCATTTTCATGACTTCCAACCGAGCCCCTGATCAACTCTACAAAGACGGTGTGCAGCGTGCTTCATTTATTCCTTGCATTGAGCTTATTAAACACCAGTCCCACGTTATTTACCTCAAATCTCCCACCGACTACCGAAAGATTGACCGCCCCAGCCAGGGCACATACTTCTTCCCGCCTACAGGAAAAGACCTTAAGGACGTGTTGCCCCAGGCAGAGGCACACGCTGATCGCTGGTTTAACTACTTTTCGCAAGGTAAGAAACCCGAGTTTGATGTTGAGCTGCATATTTGGGGCCGCCCTGTCACCATCCCCAAGTGTGTCGTGGGCGTTGTTGCGCAGTTCACTTTTCAGGAACTCTGCTATCGCGCTCTCAGTGCTGCTGACTACCTTGAGATCACGCGCAATTTCCCCTGCATTGTGATTACCGACATCCCATTGCTATCGGTGCGCGAGCGTGACGTGACGCGCCGTTTCATCACCTTCCTTGATGCCGCGTATGAGTCTGGTGCCAAGATGGCAGTCACAGCAGAGCGTCCTTTTGAACACCTTTTTACCGACGAAATCCCCAAGTATGAAAATACTGCTAAGATCGTCAAGGAAACCAGCAGTAAGGCAACTTCCGCAGCACAAGCTACCGCAGAAAAGAAGGCAAAGGAACTTGATTTTGAAGGTGATTTGCTTGAAAGCAACGAGCTATTTTCCGGTGATGAAGAACGCTTTGCATTTGCGCGGGCTTTAAGTCGATTGAAACAGATGGCATCAAAAGAATGGCATGAGCGCGAGATTCACTATTAGACTTAGAAAACTTACATTTATATAATTTGCAGGCCATTTTACTTGCTGCGTGGCGTCGACTCCTCGGTTTTTAGATATAAAGAATGAGCCGGAGTGGCGATAGCGGAAAAATAAATCAATAAATAGTTTTGGTTATCAAAAGCAAAATCTCAACTTGGTAGCATCTGTGAGCGCTAAACAACAGTTATATAGACCAGAGAAAGGAATACTATCTTTCCCCAATTGTGCATGTAATATGGAAAGTATCATTTAGATTCATATATATCTGGTTTTCATAGGTTACCTTTATCACTAGTCTATTCTCAAAATAAACAGGAGATTTAGATGTTTCTCGTGGTTTTCAGCTCGTATTACAAATTTGAAATTTGCAAAAGAGACCAAAATCTTCCAAAATGAGATTAATGTCAACCACACCAAAATTATGATATTGACACTGCTTTGTTTATTTACCTTCGTTAACAAGGTTTTTCGCAGCTCATTGCTGCTTTGCAAATTTATTAGCCACTCACTTACACACACTCAGCTACCAAATCACTGCTAATAAACTAAATGAACCTTGGGTATAGATCACTATACACAAAAAAGTTGACCTACGTAAAGAAATCGCATTAAGCTACTCTAATCAAATAAATCATTTGCCCAAAAAATAGTGGTAGCAGTAAAGACCCTAATAATTTGACCACACTACTAGTGTTGTTTTCAAAAACAAACAAACTACAAACTTTCTTGTCGTTATGGTTTCCCTGTGTCTGGGGCCATTTGTAGCGCGGGGGTGCCCGTAAGCGCAAAAATCTATAAAGAACTGAGATTATCTCATGAGCTGCAAGTCTCCCCTCGTAGATGGGGTGCCCGGTAAGCTTGTCTCAAAAAAAAAATCGAGAAATTCTATCCGCATCTATAAAATGCGGGAACTCAGATATAATTATAACTTTTTTTTATCACCACCTCTATAAATGATTAATTCATTTAAAATTGGGTTAATCTTTTTTTCACTTTACTATAATCTCAAAGTTTTTATAAAAAAAAAAATTGCACACTGGATATTGGCCGGTACCCTGCGATTTATGGAAAAAAATATTTTGGCATTAAACTTTTTGAAAATTTTTAATTGTATTGACAGAAATGTGCTACAAATAAGCCCAAAGCTTTTCTATAACTGTCATGAACTACCGGGGACAACCCCATTGAAATGACAATAGTATTGTCATTACTATTAAAAAGATTTAAGCAAAATAATTTTAACGTGGATAGGGTTTAGAAACACTGGACATATAATAACAGTTTAGAAGCTAGATGCAAAAAATGCTATAAGAGATGAAAGGCTTTATGAAAGACCATACAACTAGATATATCGCCAGTAATTAATCCCATAATAAGCATCTTTATATATACTTTGAAATGGTATTGATATGGGTATTATATTTATTGTTTTCGAGTTAGTAACAGTATTTATTTCTTTTCTTTTTGAATTGCTGAATTAATCTAGACGTCAACCATCTATAATATTTTGTTCTTTCCGTTTAACTGGTTACAAATCCAATTAAAAGTACTTGTGTCTAGACGTCTGGTGTAGACTAACAACTAATACAAATAACTTTGCAAATTTAAAAAGATGTACAATGTTTATCTTTCTAGAAAAGATATGCAGCTTAATTGTACATCATGATTAAAAAAAACAACAAAAAAAACAAAGCTTAGTCGGAGGGGTTACCAATGACGCTCTTTGAAGTTTCAAAACTCTTAAACGACAGAAAATAGAACCACTCAATTAATGATGGTTTCAGTACATTAGGCGTAATTAAAAATTCGACAGACTGGAAGTAGATTTAAAATTGGGCTTAAATGGGATTTGAATGATTATACATATATTTCCTGGTTGACTTTGTTATAAATTTATCTACTGATGCTACGTAATACGTAGTGCATGTATTGCTAGTTTTTACAAGCATAGTCCTTTCATTCATAATATATTCCATACTACAACTTCTTTCAACATCTCAATAAAAAAATAATAATTTCGAACATCTGTTAGCATTTAAAGTAGCTACATAACTCAAAACTGCAGTTAAAATTCAAAATTCTTAAAAAGACAAATGCAAGGGCTGCATTTCTCAAAGTCGAGACCACACAGAAGCAACCTGAAACAACCCGACTTGCTTCTTTGTACTAATAACACTGCTAAACTCACTTCCATAGCCTAAATGAAAAAAAGAGAAGCTAGTTTATCTGACCGCTAGAACAATTCTTTATCACACTTTCATTTACTGGCTAGTTAAATAATAATAATAATATTAATTAAAAAAAAAAATAGCGCCTGCACGTTTCCACAGGTTTTGCTCGCATGGCATTGTACATCTCGTTGTCCCACGCAAAAAGCCTTGTGTCTGTCTGCGAACGGTTTTCTCTGGGGTTAGAACAGATAGGCAATTCTAGTGTCATGATTCCCCAAGTTTCGCTTGGAAGGTGTCAGGTTGGAGACCTGAGGAGCTTAGTAATGTCATAAATATGGTCTTTTCCTCTCACGAAGGTTTAGGGGAAATCAAGGAATAAAAGTATTATCTCTCTAGTATTATCTCTCTACTCGTACCTAAAGGTCTACTCGCACATCACAGCTCCCCTTTACAGGTTTTGCACGTTACCTAGAAAATAATCGTGACAGGAACTATACCACAACAACAAAACTACCACCAGTAGTTATCTGCAGACCACAACGGTGGTAATTTCATATATAAAGCAAAAGCACGCAGCATTATGCAAATGAGGTTTGTTGCTTTTAGTCTAAGAGCAAATAAAAGAAAAAGATGAAACTCGTGCTTCGCCATCGTCTAATTTTTTTTCTTCTTCTTTAAATTAGTATACAGGGTGTTTCTGCTGGTATGTCATGCGCCAGGATGTGGCCGCTGCAAAAGTTGAGTCTTGAGGGTGCTAGCTATCTGTGCACAGCCTTCCACACTTTTAGAGTCAAGCCTTCCAGGGGCAGTAAACAGAACCGTAGTGTTTCATGCGTTTTGTCACCTTCTCCCTTCTTGTTATTAAATATGTATCAAACACGCCTGGAAATATACTCAAGCAGTCAAGCTGTAACTGTGCGTATCCGTGCAGCTAGGTATTAGAATTGATACTGCCCAAGCTCCATGGCAAACCCAACGACTATGCGTGCGTGATCAGCCATCTTGTCCACGTTAAGACGGTCGACAGTGTCAAGCGGGGTATGTGCAAACGGGTTCGCGAGGCGCAGTGGAGCTTCGAAGAGGTAGGACACAGGGATGCCTGCTTCATGTGCTGCAAAATGGTCTGAGCAGCCGTATCCACAGCGGTCATTCATTTCCATCTCTAGCTTGCTGATTTCTCCCTCTTGACTGCTGTTATCCCTGAAAATTGTATGCACGATCAATGAGACAAACTTGTTAAGGGCAGGATCCGTATTGTCGCGAATGAGCGAAAAGTAGCGAGCACCACTACTATCACTATGAGGCATAAACCCAGTCATATCCTGATGAAGTTGTGCGCGGACATGGCCCGCGGGGATCAGCGTAGAGTTAGATAGAATTGCACGCGAACCCTTTAGGCCAACCTCCTCGCCCGAGTACCAATGAAACTGGATCTCGTTTACAAGCTGCTCTGGATGAATTGTAAAGTGCGCAAGGAGCAGTCGAAACCCTTCAAGAATAGTTCCACAGCCAGATGCGTTGTCGTCAGCCCCGGGTGACGGCGTGATACTCGGAAAGAAGAAATTCTTGGTATCTAGATGTGACGAAACAACGATAATAGAGCTTTTCTTTTTCTTTTTTTTAATATTCGGTTTTTTCTGTGCTTTGGTATTAACTGCGCTAGTGCTGCTGCGAACAGGGGTAATTCGGGCAATTAATGACGGTTGTTTCCAGGGATGTTTGATCGACTCTACAGACGCGCTGACGCGACTCCCTGATTTGTCTTTGTAAGTTTGGCCTTTGGTTCCGTTATTGTGGCTGACAATAATCGCTTCAATTTGCCGTAACAACCACAAACTCGCTGTTTTGCCATAATTTGAGTTGTAGTAGCGATCTGGAAAGGTGGATGATAGGTATGCGACGGTGTCGTACAAGCGCGATGAGTTAGGCTGAAGCAACATAATGGAATCAATGTGAGTAATAGACTCGGGGAAGCCCCCTCCTCGTTTCTCAAACTTGTTCAAAGTATTGCTGCCATTGATGTCACTAAGTGGTGTTCCAGGATCAATTTTTCTCAGGGTGCTACTCCTGGAGAATGGAAGCAGCGAAAAAGCGAGGTTAGATAGGAAAGATAGTTTCATTTCATTGATGTAAACACAATCCGTTGCCTAGACTCTGGGACTCGCGAAGGGTTGCTACTATTTATTATAGGGGGCAGGTGGTGGTGAAAATGCACCTTTGCTATCGGTTCAAGGGCTGGCTCAAAGTGGTTGCTGTGGAGAAGAATGAAATCATGAAAATTGGACCTATAAGCATTAACGTAGCTACTTTAGCAATATATAACTCTAGTACCTGGTAATGTACATAGATGTGCATTTATGAAAAGTACTCAAGTACGCAAAAGAAGTAAATGCGCAAACAGAACGTACGAATGTGTAAAAGCAGCAGCTCAGTACAGATATCACCAATATCGGAAACCCAATTTCATAAAAACAAGGGCAAGGGTAAAATTACCCAACTGGGAACTCTGCAGACAAGAAGTTTCAACATTGAGTTTTCTTTGGTATGAAGAGAATACAGAGAAGAATGTTTGAACAATTCTCAAAAGCAACAAGAACAGAAAAAAAATTCATTTGACACAAACCATTAAACATCTAAATTCATGTAATGTACATTTCCAGTTTTAGTAATTTGTTTTTAATACTGACTCAACAGACTGATTACAAACCAAGACGAGTGTTTTACAAACATGCTACTTTGGCAGACCGCCAAACAAATGATAATTGCCTAAACGCAAGTGCGGATGTTTGAAATCCAAATAGGATGCTCATTACATGTCAGCTGGATGACATGTGAAAAAAAATTTCTATTTAGAGGGTTTTTCAAGTTTTGAAGTACCCTCATAGAACATGGTCTTACCGTTGAAATCTTTTGTTATGGCCACAAAGTTCAACTTGAATTGGAAAAGTTGAAACCATCGAAGATTGCATAGCTGCAGACCTATAGCAAGTAACTAATAGACCACTTATTGCCCTCCAGTTGTGCTATGCACCCAGTTGAATCCAATCTCATGAAGAGTTTAATATATTGAATAAACAACTTCTGATTAAAAGAATCAGATTGCAATACTGGATCCGATGGAAAATGTAGGTGAGGACCCCTAATCAGCGCATCTATAGATCGTTTAAAACAATTTTTTTTTTGAAAAAAAAAAAAAAGCTTTAAGCTCAATTCATGCATATGTCTTTTAAGGGCTTGTGACATGTATTAAGATGTAACCGATATTGCTTTGACTCGCTTCGGGTGTTGACATGTACTTTAAAAATTAACAAATCCCGTCGTGTTCACAAATTCTAGATGCCCATATTCATGAAAATACCAGCAAATATATCGTTTCATCATACTCAAAATATATATAAAAAAAAAAAGGAAAATTTAAATACTGAATTCAATGTGGATAAGCTCATTATTAATAATGTTTTTCTTTACTAATGCTTTACTCAATAGTCTGAACCAGCTACAAAATAGTCATTGTTATCATACTACTTAGGGCGTAACTCGGGAACCATTAAGAATGAATGAGAAAAAGGAGGCTAAAACTTGATTGAAGGCCATCCATCAGCTAACTAGCCTAGCAACTTTTATTGATTGCGTTTTACGGTGGGTTCAATCAGTGGAATGTACATCTTACATGATGGTTACATACCAATATCTTATGTGCTAATTGCATTTAACAGAGAGTAATTAATTGATGCATCATCATAACATTGAGCTCAACAACCGCAACCACTTACATGCTTTAGTCATTAAAACCTTACCAGTTAAGGATTCTAAAAAGTCTTGTCACGATAGGGTTGAGGCACATATGAAGCACTTGCAAGTACGCTTGGATGTAGATATTTAGCAAGCATAAAAAAACACAGACCAAATGCTGCCCAACTCTTTACGCGTAGCATATGCTGAAGAATGTAGGTAGCCATTCAACAGGATGCACACGCAAATATCAAGCTCTACAGCAACGTTTACCTTACCCAACTTTTGACCCAACCAAGTTGATGTCTGCAGTCATCTTGCGCAATTTAAACAAAAATTATAGGCTACCATTCATTTTATTTAGAGATCTGTCTTGCAGTCGAGACATCAGGTAGGTATGGGCTTAATAATGGAGAAATGATTATTAAAAACAAAGCCTAAAAAAGATTAGATTTAGCCATTGACTGTGAAACAAATAGAAAAAATAATTGATGCTTGAATCTTTGTTTTTGCTTGAGATTCTACTGATTTTACGATGAGTGATTGCAATTTCAATTCAATGAGGCTAATATCATCTAATTGGGGAACGCAATAAATCATGAAAACGTCAATTTCAAAACATAAACTATAATCTGAATACTGTAGTTGATCTGACAGCACTACTGAGTTTTAAATTTGTGATTTATAAGTTAGTCAATTCTAAACGCTACCGCCCTCAGGCAAACATGATCCAAGCCTGACAATGTAAGTTGAGTCCTCAGGGCCGTTTGTTTACATTTCAGGTACAGGAAATAGCGTTACCTTAATAGGAAGAGAGATAAGCTTAAACAAGCTAGAATTAAACCTTAACAGGAAACAGATTTTCCTAATTGTGCAGGTTTGTTTACCATTTTGCCAATAAACCTCTGCCGAATTCAGTTGCATGTGAAACGAATCTTTTTGAAAGAATCTTTTTTTTTTTTTTTTTTTTTTGATACAAAAGAAAATGTACCAGTTTTATAAGATTGTACAAACGCTGAAAATTCTACGCACAGTTAAAAAGGAGAATAAGAAGAAAAGAAAAATAAGGGGAGTCGTCAACCAATTCGCCATTAAACTGCTGAAAGGGTGCATAGCAGCGTGTTCGTTCTTTTCTCGCGTCGTTTTGTGTTTTTCGCCAATTCAGACCCACAAAAACAAGGAAAAAAAAAAAAAAAGCAAAAATACCATAATGAAAGTAATAGAATCACACACCCACATACAAAAGTATTCAAGGCACAAAATATCAACTACAACATGGACCATGTAGTGTGCCAAACGAAAAAAAAACCTACAATATATAAATCTTTTTTTCCCACCTCATTTATATATATTTTCTTTCTTTCTTTCTTTCTTTTCCTTTTTTTTATTTTTTATTATTTTTTACTTTGTAAAACCGATAACCTTCGTTTCTTCTATATACTTTTTTTGTATATATATATATATATTTTTCATCTTTTTTTTTTTTTTTTTTGCTTCTTGTTTTTATATTTTTCAATTGCATCAAGGTCAATTGTTTTCTTTCGTTTCTATCCAACTTTTCTTCATTCCTTTTCGAGTACCGTTTAGTTTTTTGTTCAATTTTCTGATTCCTTGTGCTCAAGTATTCTCTAATATCTAATTTCTGTCATACTTTTCTTTCGAGCACGTAAGTTGTACTTTCTACTATGTTTATTGGTGTCTGTAGATATCATATTAATCAACTTTTCTTATAGGTCTCTAATCATCACTGCCCTAACGACAATCTTTTTAATTTTTAAAATCTAATCTTATCTGCTGGTTCTGATATCCCCTCAATACAAACTTACTGTCGCCTCGGATAATATTAAGTCATCCTCGCGACCCTCTTGACAATTCATCACAATTTCTCCTGCTAATCCCACCCCTACCGCTGTTGCACCCCCTTCTTCTGCAACAATCCCAACTTCTTCAGCTTCCTCGGTGCTAAGTGTAAGAGCTACTTCTTCAATTTCGATTTTGAACGCTACAGAGCCTCCTCAAGTCCAACAAAACGCTTCTTCTCCCAATTATCAGCTGAATCAGCTTCCCCGTATCAATACCCAGATATCCCAGCCAACTTCGAGCATTCCATCTTCCAACCCTGCTTCTACCGGAGTATATTGGCATCACCAACAAGTTGCACCTTCTTCAGCTGTTTCAAACCCTTCTTACCATCCTCTTCCTTCAAGTTCCACCTCAACCCCTCCACCTCTTTCTTCAACTTCTCCCAGCTCCGCCTATCCTCCGTCATCTGCTTCATCTGTTACTCTTCCCAGATCATCTACAAACCCCAATATCTATCTCACGCACCCCCCGTACTACACTCCTCAGCAGTCAAGCCACTCTAATTTGCTTTCTCCAGAGTCTGTTACCTCGTCTTCTGCCAGAACAGAAGTCTCGTTAACTCCATACCCCGCTTTCCATCCTCACCAACCGCAGCCATCACAAGGCCAATATTATCAGTACGATCCCAACACTACTGTAGACGTGAATACTCCCTCTGCATATCAATCGTATCCCCCACAAATGATCTCTCAGTCGCCACATGGGTCCTATCCTCATCCTTCTCAACAACAACCAATGCAGTATCAAATGGTTCAGGCTGTGCCTAGACCCTTTCCTGCAGGAGTTTATGAAAACCCTCAATATCATCATTCCATAGCTCTTCCTCCTCCACCTTCTGGTACGCACTACTATTACGATCAGCAACAGGCTTACCAAGCAATGCCTTCTGGTATGGGGCCTCCTATGGTTACCAGCAACGGAAGTGTGCCATTGACTGCGGCAGCTGCTGCGCAGTTTCCCAGTATGGTTAACGCTATTGCTGTAACCAGTACTTCGCTCGGCCAAACACCGCCTCCTGGAATCAAGCCCCGAATCACCACTACTTTGTGGGAAGATGAGGGGACGCTCTGTTTTCAAGTTGAGGCTCGTGGCATTTCTGTCGCGCGCCGCGAGGATAATAACATGATTAACGGTACAAAGCTATTAAATGTAGCTGGTATGACGCGTGGGCGCCGGGATGGTATTTTAAAAAGCGAGAAAATCCGACACGTTGTCAAGATTGGCACTATGTACCTCAAAGGAGTCTGGATTCCTTATGAGCGTGCATTGGAATTTGCTGCGAAAGAAAAAATTATCGACTTACTTTACCCGCTTTTTGTTGCGGATATCAAGTCTTTCTTATACCATCCGTTGAACTACACTAGAACTGTTCAAGTTTTGGCAGCTGCCGAAAGGAAGAAACAAGTAGATCA
>JAJMRT010000415.1:0-20655 GCA_030558065.1 Geotrichum phurueaensis | reverse complement strand
AAAAAAAAAAAAAAAATTAACTGTCTAATAATAAGAATAGCCGGAAGAGGGAGTATTCAGTCTAGTTGTGCCAGATAGTTTATTCGTTGCACAGTCAGCCGTATGTTTGAACCTACTTTTAACAGTGACTCAACATTTACAAGTGCGCAGTCATAGGTCTTGTAAATTTGCACCCTGCTTTGATCAATAGCTTAAAATCTACTGGCACTCTACCTCAGGGTCCTTTTAAAGTACAAAAAGTTTTTGTATGGTGACCAAGCTGCTCAAGTTTTTACTCTCTTATGGATAATGTTCCAAGAAAAATTTGAGTTAAACAACACCTACTAGAACCAGATCAAAAACCGATCAAACTTAAACTTTTATAGCAGTTTATATATCACATCAATTTACTTATGAAGAGCTGGCCGCCATGAAATGTTAAACCTTTTAGTACCTATGGACAGGTGCCACTTTACAAGTCTTCATTCAAGAATGCGTCTTACGTCGGTTTGTACATTATTTTAATTGTTTTTGAAGGGCTTTGTGTATCAAATGAGTTCAATAAAACTAAATGTTAGATCTTATAAACTGCTATTTTCCAAACGTCAGTAAACTCATGGCCAGGTCATTTAGTTGAATTAAGAACCAACCAAGTCTAAAAGACTTTGCGATTTATAACACGGCTGAAAGCGTTAACTTATAAGACTCCAATAATGTTCTTTTTTAATGCTGCTACTCACGCGTTTTAAGGGTTAGGGTTGGTCTACGACACGTCTACACACGTTGAAATACAAATGGTAGAAATTTCGGTTGGCGTTTTTTTTCTCGTTTTGTTTACTCCTTCTCCCTTTCCTCTCTTTATCGTCACCACGACAACCCACTCAACATCCCACAAAAACAATTGACCCTTCTTGTCCGCCTGGCAGATATACCTGTGGACAGTTCACATTGATCTGCTACTTTAGCATTTTTTTTTTAATCGCGAGCCTCGCCTTCATATTTGCATCTGTTTCTGTTACACGCGCAAGTTAATTTATTTTTTTTTCTTATTTACACCAGACGCGTCACCAGCAAACACACCCAATGGACTTCAAAAAACGAATTAATATTGACGCGTCAGACGATGACGATCTGCTCAATCAGTCTCCACCGGTTGCTGTCACAGCACGCAAAACATATACTGGCAAAATATCTGCTCTCGACAGCACGAGTCTCAAGGCTGGCATGCTGGCACAAAACGATTTATTCGCTGACCACTTTACCAATGCCAATACCCGCGTAAACATCAATACACTTACCCCGCCAATGCGCCGGCCTCTAACTCAGACGCGCTCTGAGGGCATACGGCCTTCTACAGTCTCGGCGCCATGGGACGACGACATCTTTGATCTTCCCCAGTCGCCGCCCCTCGATACCACAAATGCTGACATTGCCGCCAACGCCGAGTACCTCAAAGCCCGGGGAATGATCCCGCTCCCGCGCGGTCGCCTGCCATTTGAGCCCAAGCCCGCCCTACGACACACATTCACCGAAAACCCTGAGAGTCAAGACGTGTTGTTGGCGCTCACTATTCATCACAACCCATTCCGCTATCCCGCCAAATGGGACGGGCTTGTGTATTCATACGCATGGTGGTGTGTGAAAAACGTGGTCCCGCGTAGTCTTTATGCAACAGCAGCAGCAGTGCGCACTAAAGTTGGCCAGCTGCTTTCTACTGTCGATCCGGAGCACAGCCTTCCTGAGAAAACTGCTCAACTTGTCGCCATTGCCCATAAGCTCCGGGATCAGGCTGATGCCGATACCAAGCTGCGTAATAATCTGCGCAAGGGTAGCAGCTATTTTGCAAATCTGGCAGTGGGCGGCAGGTCCTTGCTGATTAGTGGAAACAGATTTATGCGCGGAAACAAGGCGCATAGAAATGATGATCTTGAGTCGCCAACACGGGGGAAGCGCGGCAGTCGGCTCTCGCTACCAGCCAAGTTTCCATCTTCTTCGCCTCCGGCGCAAGCGCCCTTCGTGCGGAATTCGCCTGAGTCACCTGCTCCAGAGGCCGCTCAACTTCAAGAGGAAGAAGCGCTTGGAAATGAAAATGTTCTTGATGATGCTGGTGAGTTCCAATCCGACAGCAGCAGGGATAGCTACCATCCTGCCCCTCACATGCCAGGTGTGAAGGTACTTTTAAACGATATTGCACCACGGCCAGAGCCTGAGGCTGTGATCGACATTGATGAATTTGACGATGATGGACAACCTTTGGCCGAAGCGCCCACTCCCGGTGGTCGTTATTTTCTCCGCAAGCGGTCGGCAAGCGTCAGCGAACAGCAACAGCAATCAGATTCAGAGCGTAAAAAGCGGTCGCGGACCGTCACACCGCGCCCAGAAGATTTTAATGTTACACAGCGTCGAGGCCGCGGCCGGCCGCGGAGCCGTCGCGGTTCTGTTGCCGCCGCTTCTGTGGAAAAAGCGACAGGTACTGCACCAGAAGAAGGGCATGGGCCAGAGCAGCAATCCGCGCCTGAGACTGTACCGGCAGCAGTACAAAGTGACGGTGTAGACAGCCCTGAGGAAGAAGATGAACTATTACTTATTGCTGGTGTGATCTCTAGTGATTCTTCTGCTACACCAAGCGCTGAGCCCGAAGATATACCTGAGAAAGAACCTGAGCATGAACCTCAGCATTTGGGGCTGGTGAAAAAAGACTCCACTACACCTGTTGTTGACATTGAATCCGAACTCCAAGCTGAACCGGAACCTGAGCCTGAGTCTGAGGCCATGTCTGAGCCTGAAGCTGAGCCGGTAGCAGACCGAGAGTCGCCACCTGAGGCGTCTGTTGATGTTCATTCTGTACCACAGCCGAGCCCAACGTTTGTCTTGGCTGCCAAGCAAAACAAGGAGAATGATTCTAGCTTAGAGTACGAGGCCAAAGCCGCGCCTGCCAAGGTCACGAAGCGCCGCTTGCGGAAAGCGCCATACATCACGAAGAAAACCTCTACAGCATCATCTATTCATAAAAAATCACCCTCGCCTTCAGCCATCCGACGCCTTCACAAATCGCCCGTGCGGGCTGTCTCTCCCGAAGCTGCAGCGACTACCACCACCAGCGCCACGAGCGGGATCTCCATCTCGCTACCAGATCTTCAGCAGCTCTTGAGCGAGACGACAAAAGCAGCAGTGGAAGCGGCCATGGCTGCCACAGCGCAGCGCGAGTCCGTGTGGGCATCGCAGCTGGTAGAGCAGCACAGTCGGGCAGTAGGTGAGCTTGCAGCTGCAAACCGCGAAATTGCCAACACATTTGCCGTTCATACTGAGCGCCTTGGCAGTCTGGTTGAAGCCAATACCCGGTTAATGGGAGAGTTTCTGCGTAGGGGTCTTCCTCTGGCCCAGGCCCCGGTCTCTGCCTTTAGCCCGAAACGTGTGGCTGATGAGAACGTGAATGATAAGGAGTCTACTCAAGAGAGGACAGCATCGCCTGAGGCTGCGCCAGCGACGGCGGCGTCAGGGCAAGCTTCTGCAATTGATGCTACTGCTGTGGGTTGTATCACATCTGTTCCTAAGCCAGCCGCTCAACCTGCTGAGCAAGTTGGGGCTGTTATTGATGAAGATGACAACATGGATGTTGTCGAGGATGATGTCGAGACTAGTCCTGTGGCCAGTGCTCACGAGGATGAAGGTAAACAAAGCACGGCTGCTGTTAATCAGACCCCTGTAATTGGCAAGGATGCATTCCTTGACAGCCACGACTCACCGGCTACCAGCGCCGACGAGCCAGAGCAGACGCTTAGCAAACCTGGTTCTATTCGTGCTGTCAAGTCGATGACTCACGCGTTTTTTATGGATAAAACAACCATAACTACTTCGACAGAGTTTCCCATAGCTGCCTCTGATGGATCTGAACCGGATCATGCTGATGCTGATGCTGATGCTAATGCTAATGTTGACGTTGATGCTGCTGCTGACGTTGCTGATGATGCTAATGCTGACGCTGGTGCTGATGTTGATGCAGATTCTAAGGTTCACCCCGCTGCCCCCTCCGCTACTGTGGCCAGCACTGATTCTATTGTCCACGCCATGGTCAGCGAGATCATTGACATTGTCGATACTACAATTGACCTTGGCTCCGCCAATACCCCGCCACCAGCCGCCGACTCCATGCCTGCTGCCACGCACAAAGATACCCCGCTGCCTGAAATTGAAGAAAGCGACCTTGATGAAGATGAAGAGTCTTCCGTTGCGGCCGCGGCTCATGTTTTGCTCAAAGCCAAGAGTCCAGAGCTTGGCGGCTCTAGCCCCGTAAAGACCGCAGTGGAGGTAGCCACCGTTACTACCACCACCATGATAGGTGGCTATACCGACGATGATAATGATGAGGACGATGAGGACGGTATTATCGGCCCTAATGCTGAGCGCACCTTGACAGCAGATGCAGATGAAAAAAGAGAAAGAGATGGAAAGGAAAAGACTCTTGTGGACGCGTAAATAAATTTGGAATTTTTTTTTTTTAACTTGATGACCTCCCCTTACTCACAAAAAATAGCAGCCTTGTGGCTGGTTTTTTACGCATTGTTAAATAGCTATTGATGTATATTTTTGAATATCACACAAATCCATTATTATTCTAATTTCCAGTAATTAACACATGTAAAGCAATGAGTTGGGTGTAGCTATCTTATTTATAGTTGTCAGTGGTAACACTGTAAAAGTAGACGGAGATTGTGAAGCATTATTTTAGCTGGCAAGTACTACTGCAATTAGGCAGCCAGAAATATAGTTGTTCTTTTTTTTATATACTCATTGATAGCTGATATTTTAAAAGATCTTTGTCTGGATAGAGCCTAACTGGCATGGCACGCGAAACATGGGCAATATTTAAGTGTTGTTTTTTTTTTTTGGTTGTTTTTTTTTTTGTAATAATCTTTCCCTTGAATCACAAACCTGGAACAGGGCTTTTTTCAAAACACAACAGTCAGCTTGTGGTAGCCTCAATTAGACCGCCGCAGAGATTTTCTACAAATACCCTATTAACACCGCTACCAATTTTTTTTTTATTCTTTCATTCTTTTTATTTTAATCTATCTCAAGGATCTTCATTTTAAATCACATCTATAATTTTTCAGATCTCATTCAAGTACAATGAGTGCCGATTTTAAGCTTGCAAGCGAAGCTGTGCGACCCTGCACCCTCAAATCCCAATTTACCGACAAGTTTTATGATTTCTCACCGCTGGCGAAAGGTAATCCCTACTTGATCCCCACAAACATGGGGGGCAACTTCACGCTCACTTTGTGTAGCTCTGATAAAGACGGCGCGCAGCTGATTTTTACAGTTGAAGACACTGGCGCCGTCATCAATGTTGGTACCTCTGACTCTCTGCTCTACCACAGTTCTGAAGATGATGAGGAACCCATTTTTTTGGACTACGATGGTGGCGATTCTTGCACCATTAGCACAGACAACACAATTTTGAGCCAGCACTTGTCCGCGCGCATTGTGTTTGTGTGTGACGATAATTATCTCTTCAATTTGTTTTCCTCTCGTGAAGCTCCTGCCAGTGGCCCCTTTGAATACCTAGGCAAGCTTAATAGCCGCTGCACTTACGTGTTTAAGGCACGGTCGCCCTATGCCTGCCACTCCGCGCATCAAACTGAAATAATTACACAGTATTTTATGATGCTAGAAATAATAATTAAACTGGTAGTATTGGGGCATGGAATTTGGCACCTTCGGTATCTCTGGAGTGGCTGGCTGTGGTCTTTGCTGCCGGGGACAGGATTGTTGCAAAAAATGCGGCAAAAGGGCCAAAAGGCAAAGCTGGTTGAGCCAAAAGAGCAAAGTAAAATGAATTAAATAGTGTCGCTAGTTAGCCAGAGTAGGTAGATAAATGTTGAATATATTTTTTACATCTAGTAATAATTGATATGGTTTTTAAATGAAATTAACCTTGTTCAGGCATGATAGTTTTGTATCTGTAACTTACTGACGGCAGAAATCAACTTTCTTTTGAAGTGGTTGATGATAAGACATGGGCTAAAAATATAATGTCTATGTCTTGAGTGTTTTAGTGTAAGTAATGTCATGAACCACACAACACAAAAAAAAATTTTAGAGCATAAAGTTTATGATTTTGACCTGTAGTTATGAGAGCTATTCACTATCCGCATCTCGGTATTTTTTTTTTTTTTGTCATCAAAACCTTTTTTATTTTTTTTTATTTTTCATTTTAATTGTTAAATACAAGGGCAAAAAAGTAACTCATGCCATTTCCTAATCATTAATTATTTAGTGATTAAAATTGTAGTGCCCTCTGATAAAACTATTTTTTTTTTCATGATACTTGGATTGTAATTGCATGACTAGATACATTATTCGGGGTCTACGTGGATCTGCACCTTTTATCTAGTTTCATTTTATTTCCTTTTTTTTTTTTTTGGTATAGTTCATAATATTTTGACAAAACAAAGTAGGTTGTTTATCATTAAAGAATTTTTTTTTTTTTTTAAAAAAAAGGAGAGACATACGGCCTTGAGACAGTCCATGAATCGAATGTCGAAACTTCTTACACGTGCTGAGCGCGTTACATTGTCAGTTACATTGAGACAAGTGTTAAAGCTACATCCATTTTTCTTTTCCGAATACATTTTCATCAATTTGTCAAAGAAAAAAAAAAAAAAGGTTTCATCTTTACTTACTCTTTAGCTTGATACCGGTTTACAAAAGTTTGCTGGTCTCACCTCCATTTTCTGGCAATATTGGAATGTGGCCATACCGCATCACCCATAAGAAGATGCCTAATGCTTTTTGTGCTCTTTTTTTTTTTTTTTTTTTTTGGATTAAGCTAACCCACCTTTGGCAAGAAACACAAAGTAGTCCCGGGCTGAAAAGCTAACAGACTTTAAACACTTTAGCTGAAAAAAGCGTATAGTGGGCGTAGCTTCAAGGATAAGACATGCGTCTGAAGCCCTGTGATATCACGCCTCAGCATACCATTAGCTAGACCATTAGCTAATAGTTAAATTTTTTTTTTTTTTTTTTTTTACAAAAACATGAGATAATATAACACTAGGTGGTATCATCAATTTGTTAAATAAATCTAAGCAGGCGTGTGCGCAAGCCTTAAACGGCACCGACTCAAAGTTCGGCTTCAGCGCTCATCTACCAGCGACTTGGAACCTAGCAGCACTAGCCGCAATAAGAAGTAGCTATTTCCAGCTACCGTGCTTTGCACAGCATAGATAATACCAGCCTACTTGGAATTAGCGCGACAATACGAGTTACCGCTATGGGTCTTAGGAGATGACCATCACTGGTCAAATCCGCCAAAAAAGACTTAATTAAAGCTATCCGAAACATGAGTTTATTTTTTTTATTTTTCAGTTTGAGTTTTTTTTTTTTTTTTTTAGGCTGCTCTTTCCGTTAAAACTTTTCCAGCTGAACAAAAAATCGGTTAGCACAACTGAGCGAGTTTACATACATGTGAGGGTAGAATGCCAGCCGTTTGGTACCTAGAATTTCTAGATATTCTCAGTAAATGTCAGGTTGGTGACCTAAAGAGCTTAATAATTATATAAATATGGTCTTTTCCCCTCCGAAGTTTTACGGAAAATTAAGGAATAACAGTATTTTCCCTCTACTCGTACCTAAAGGTTTACTCGCACATCACAGCTCCCCTTCGCGGGTTTTGCACGTTTCCCAGATAAAAAAAAAAAAAAAATCGTGACATCCTTTACTCGCGGCTCACTGGGAGGTTTCCCGTTACATATATACCTTCTGACTGAACCACTCGAAGCGTCCAACGTAAAAAAAAAGGAAAAAAAAAAAAAAAAAAAAAAAAAAAAAAAAAAAAAAAAAAAAAAAAAAAAAAAAAAAAAAAAAAGACGTTATCACGAAACTGAGAACAACAATAAACAAAAATACATTACAAAATAACACCAATTCATTTCAACATTTCAACTTTTTTTTTTTTTTCCCCTTCTCCTTTCATTAAAAAACTTTGAGATTCAAGATCCAACTTTTTTTTTTGCTTCGCCAGTTCAACTCGTCCCGCCAATCCGCACTCAAAAACTACTGCATAAAACTGTTGAGTCCCGATAGTTCGCTCTGCTGGCCTAAAAAGTTCTCCCAATCGACCTTTGATTGACCGGAAAAAATATCCGAAAAGCTGAAGCGCCTGTTAGAGAGACCATCTCCAACAGGCAGATCAGGGACAGTGTCGTTAGTATCAACAATGGCTGACATGCTGGTATGTGCTTGGTCTGGCTGTTGCGACTCCTGCGGCACACGAGGCGGTAATTGTGCCTCCCCGTGAGAATTAACATCGTGTTGCTGTTCTGTCATCATATACGGTGGTAGGAACCGGCCAAACAACTGTGCATCGACCTGATCCATAATTCCCGGTAGGTAGCCCTGCGGCGATGACTCCGTTACGCTCGATGTGGTTGTCAACGGCGTTTCCGTAATCGGCGTGGAATAATAATTACCAATACTGTTGCTAGTAGTAACAGCGCTCAACTCCACTGGTAAAGAAACAGAATCTGTGGGGCCTACAGGAAGTGTTGCAGTCGACACGGGGGGTGCTGGTTGGATAAATTTCTGCTGCACGTCTGGGAACTTACGCACGGGCGACTGAGTGGAGTCATCTGACATTGTCACACCTGCTGCATCGCCCTCGACACTTGCACCAAACTCGTGCTGATTATTGATTGCTATGCCCTCATTCGATACTGGCATCTTTGATGTTCTCCTGTTCAGCTGCTCGAATAGCGTATTGAGAAGGTTATATGTGCGTTGTGCAGCTATGCTCGCATCCTTTAGTGATGTAAGGGCATTCTTGCCAATCTCAGCGTCTCTTCGAATGTTTTCCGCTTCGGGGTCGTTAGGGTTTTCATGCACATAGTACACAAGACACGCGACAGAAAAGAATATTGTGTAAATTGAAAACCAGTACGCACCGTTTAGAAGTTTTTTCGAAGTCAGCTCATGGGCAAGGTACATTGACCTCCGAGAAACTGCAATGCAGTTCAGCGCGGATCTTGTTTTCGCCTGTGACTCGCGAGAGCTCCGGAATCTGGGGCTGCAATAGTGAATGAACGGTCGGTAGAGCACGATTTGAACATGACATAGTGCCAGGTTTAACAATCGGTTGGCCTTCAAATAGTCAGGAGGAGGAACAGTATCAGGTCTTAATTCCACGGGCAGCGTTGCAATCCAATCTCGAATTTCTACCTCCATTTCCATAACTTTGCTGTGAGTGCTGAAGGAGGAATCCTTTGCTTTTACAGGATAGATATTCTTCATTATATGTGAGAGTATCGTAATAAGCCGGGTGTGGGAATTGGCGATTCCCGCTGAAGAAAGCTTGCCCTTGCTCTGCGGGTAGTATGCATCCTCGGTAATGTTTTCATCGTCAATCTCTTCGGGCAAGTCTTGGTCAAAGTCTTCCTCGGCGATTGATCGTGGGAGGCCCAACATCGCGTTAACATAAATGTCCATCTTGCGAATGGTCCAAAACAAGCGTTTACGGGTTTCTGCCTCAATCGGGTTGAAGTTATGGGCAACTTTTCGGTGAAGACCAGCGCGCAGACACGACCGCAACGCCACACCAATATACGAATAGCAGGTCGACAGTCTTGCAGAACACTGCAAGAAAAGGATCATCATGACTATTGATTGGATTGCATAAGTGTCGCGGGCATCAGCGATATCAATGAGCTTACGCGCTGCCACAAAATATTTGTACCCTTCGCTGACGTCTTTAAAGCCCAATCGCTTGCATTTGTCCATTGAGAACAGCACGCCAACAGCCATAAGAGAGTATACTAACGGCAGGATTTTGTACTGCTTGTTAGTGTAGTCATCTGGATCCGTTTCATACAGTAGGTCGAGGTCCCTGATGAAAGATGGCCTGTGGTAGAACCGGAAGAGCACACAAGCATTGTCCCAAACAGCTTCAATCAGCTCACTAGCAATGTGTTTGGGTGGCAGGATGATCTTAATCTCCCGGCCTAGAAGACCGTTTGGTGACGAGGTCATGTTGCTTTGAGGCGAGTAGACCGAGTTGATGATCGCTTCGCTTGTCGTGGGAGTACTGCTTCCCTTGGGCAAACCAGTTTCCTCATCAATCTCATTGTTGCTTTCCCTTGAGGCCAAGACATTTGCAATGCCGTTTTGGGCCAGCTTAAATGCAGGGAAAGATGTGTTCATGTTTGCCGCGTCAGTGACTTTGGCCTTTTGGACTCCGTCGAGGAACGCCGCAAGATTGAAGTTTGGGTTGTAGATATCGATACCGGGCATGATGGCGCTTATTATAAGCTCGGCGCACTTGAGTTTGTTTTCAACGTGGCGTACGTCTGGTACACGCTTACGGTTAGAGGGTTGGTCGTAAGTGCATTCTAGAGAACTGTTAGAATGAAATTTCACAGCAAAACCAGTAGCATAAACAACACAAGAAACTATAGAGAGAAATCATACCATAACTGTAGACTGTACAATGAATGCAAGGCTGCTGGCCGTCGCATTTGACTTTTTTCTTTCTACCTAAGTAAAATGTCAGCAAGACTTGGATTTTGTGATTAAACTTGGTCGTTCCAACGTACATTCGTCGCACGCTCGAGTGACGCGTTTACGCTTTTTTGTCTCGAGTTGCTGGTCGGAGAGAGACTCCGAATGTTGTTTGGATAGCAGCTCTGGAAGCTGCTGTTGGGACTGGAGAAATGGGTCTGGCGGCAATGGATTCATTGTGTTTCCTCGCGGGGGATAGTGCGGCGGTTGGTAATAGCGTTGGATGGCAAATGGACGGGGGATGGATAAAAAAAAAAAAAAAGGATACAAAAAAGTTAGCGAGAAAGGTTTTGGGCTTTAGCTACAACACCAAAAATAACAACAACCACAAAAAAAAAAAGGCTACTCCTGGACAGGAGATTAAACTACAAACGTCGAGAAGAAGAAAGAAATGATGAAGAATTACAGAAAACCACTAGGAGGAGGGGTTTGAAAAGAATTTTTTTTAATTTTTGCAGGAGAAGGGGATCATGGTGCAGACTGAAACCCCTAACCCCATATTTAGACGCGCGAGCAGTCATCATGGCCGGGGCCGCCGTGGCTAGATAAAACCAAACGACAAAGACGCAACTTGTCTTAAAAATCTACTTGAATAAAAAGATTTAATGAGCGGATATTGTCATTATTGTGGCGTAGATGATGATAGTTTGAGAGTCTTTTTTTTTTTTTTAACGGAAATCAGACCATTGGGATGGTGGAGTTGAGTTCTCATCACTCATCGGGCTTCTTGACCAGCATCCAAGACAGCAAAAAAGGACTACGGCCGTCAAAAAATTAAAATAGAGCATGTATAGAATTAAATAGACATACAGCCATAAGGAGCCATTTAGGCTGCGCCTTTGGCATTTTTCCATCTTATTATTAAATACAAATGCAAATCTTTTTGTGCAAGGTGGCAAGCTTCTCAGAATGAGTCTCTTTAACTGTCACTAAAATATGCAATTTACTTCTGGAAGTTTTACAATTGCGGCGCATTTTAAACAATTACAAGTGGGGAGGTATTTCTTTTACGTGAAAAAAAAAATGACCAGTGGATATTTAAAATAGTAATCAAGTTCTGAAAATTTTGTTTACAATTAAGCGAGCTCAAACAGTACAAAATAAACTTGACATAAGATATAAGCAAAAGTACTTAGGATAAAACATAAGATTTATGATGGTAAATTTAAGTTATGAGATATGCCTTATAACTAAACTTTTTTTTTGAGAATCGAGGCTTACACTAAGTTCCAACCAGCTAAGTAAACTTTAGAGAGGGCTCAAGAATTAAAATCATGCATGAAATCATTATAATTTTATCCAATGCTTTTTATGTTTGACTAATTGTATGTGATATAGTTAGTAAAACTATCATTAATATTTTTATTTTATTTATTTTAAATATTTATGTTATTATTGACTGATACCAAGGGTGTTCTGAGACTACTTATTGAGTGCCTGTACCCGTGCAAAAAGCATTTTACTATACTGTTCCCTAATATTCATGTCATCCAAAAATATAATGCTTGTTTCTAAACTCTTTAAATAGTGTTTATAACATGTTATTTCTATTTTGATATTCTCAATTGTCTTAATTCCTTCTTCTTACACCTCTACATCTATACCAGCGTACCGGACTCCCTCTACGAGAAAGCTTTGCGGCGCATGGGAAAATTTTGGCCTTCCTGAATTTCCGCGCCTACGGATACAGGCGCGCTACAAATAGCTCAGACCTAAGCAAGATTGGTGACTTTTCAGTATATAATTACACATAGAACACTTAAATAAACAGATTCTACTGCTACTACCGCTTCTTTATCTTTATGGTTTTGCTGCCGTGATTTCAAAAACTTTCTTAGTATATCTCAGACCGCACACATACCAGAACGTAGTGTGCCCTTGCCCTCACTTAGTCAGCTGGGAGTTTCGATTAGAAAAAGAAAAGAAAGCCCAGCTTGAAAAAAAAAAAATTAAAAAAAAAAAAACTCCAAAATCTTCACAGGAAAAAATAAAAAAATTTCCATCGTCTCTTTCCTGTTTCTTCTGTCTCTCTCTTTTCCTCAGTCACCGCCAACGACGACGACCCATTCACCACCACACATATACCATTCGCCATGCAGTTAACGTGGAAAGACATTCCTGTTATTCCTAACTCCAACGAGTTTCTCGATGTTGTTCTTAACAGAACTCAGAGAAAGACGCCTACTGTCATCAGACCGGGCTTCAAGATCTCCCGTATCCGAGCCTTCTACATGAGAAAGGTCAGATTCACTGCTGACGGTTTCTGCGAAAAGTTGCAAGAGATTGTCGAGTCGTTCCCTAACATCAACGAAATCCATCCTTTCCACAGAGATCTGCTCGACACCCTTTACGAGAAGAATCATTACAAGGTTTCCCTCGCCGCTGTCTCAAGAGCAAAAAACCTTGTTGAGCAGGTTTCTAGAGATTATGTCAGACTTTTGAAGTTTGGCCAGTCTCTTTTCCAATGTAAGCAGCTCAAGACCGCTGCTCTCGGTCGTATGGCTACTATTGTTAAGAAGCTTAAGGACCCTTTATTATATCTTGAGCAGGTTAGACAGCATTTGGGCCGTCTTCCTTCCATTGATCCCAACACCAGAACTCTGCTGATTTGCGGTTACCCGAATGTTGGTAAGTCCTCTTTCCTCAGATCTGTCACCAGAGCCGACGTTGAGGTCCAGCCCTATGCTTTCACCACCAAGTCTCTGTACGTTGGTCACTTCGACTACAAGTACCTGAGATTCCAGGCCATCGACACTCCTGGTATTCTTGATCGTCCTACTGAGGAGATGAACAACATTGAAATGCAGTCTATCTACGCTATTGCCCACATTAGATCTTGTGTTCTCTACTTTATGGATCTGTCTGAGCAGTGTGGTTTCTCTGTCGAGGACCAAGTCAAGCTTTTCCACTCCATCAAGCCCTTGTTTGCTAACAAGTCGGTTCTTGTTGTCATCAACAAGATTGACGTTGTGCGTCCCGAGGATCTTGACGACGAGCGTAAGGAACTTTTGCAATCCATTACCAAGATTCCTGATGTCTCTGTCGAGATCATGCAGCTCTCTTGCCACACCGAGGAGGGTATCATGGAGGTCCGCAACAAGGCCTGTGATAAGCTTCTGACCGCTAGAATTGAGCAGAAGCTCAAGTCTTCTAACCGCATGGCTGGAATTCTTAACAAGATTCACGTTGCCCGCCCCACTGCTCGTGATGACATCTCTAGAGAGGCTTTCATCCCTGAGGCCATTCAGTCCCTCAAGAAATACGACATTAACGATCCTGAGCGTCGCAAGTTGTCGCGTGACGTTGAGGCTGAGAACGGCGGTGCCGGTGTCTACCAGCCTGATTACAAGGATGCATACCTTCTTGATGACGACGAGTGGAAGCAAGATATTATGCCCGAGATTCTTGATGGTAAGAACGTTTACGACTTCCTGGATCCTGAGATTTCTGCCAAGCTTGCTGCATTAGAGGCCGAGGAGGAGCGCCTTGAGAAGGAGGGCTTCTATGAGAGTGAAGAAGAGATTGAAGATGAGGAGGAAGAGGAGATCAGAGAGAAGGCTTCTTGGATCCGCAACAGACAACAGATGATTAAGAATAAAGCTAGAACCAACAAGTCGCTCAAGAACCGTGCTCAGATTCCTATTAAGAAGGTTAGACGTACCGTCGAAGCCATGGAGTCGCACATGTCTGATATTGGTATTGACACCTCCAAGCTTACTGCTAAGGCTCACGCTAATGCCTCCGGTCCTGTTAGCAGCTCTGGTCTTGACACTATTATGGCCGAGAATGCTGCGCCTGCGCGGGATTCTGCCAGAATGACTGGCAAGCTGCAGACTAACAGATACCTCGATGGTGTGGCGACTACTCAGCGCTCCAAGGCCGAGAGACTTGCCAAGATTGAGCAGCGTGGTCGTAACCGTATGGCCCGTGCTGGTGAGGCCGATAGACATGAGGTTGTCAGTAAGCCCAAGCACTTGTTCTCTGGTAAGAGAACCATTGGTAAGACCCAGAGACGTTAAAGAGCTAGTGGTCTACTTCATTTCTTTATATCTTGGATCTTTCTTTTTTTTAAAGTTCCCTTTATTTTTATTTTTGTTGTTATTGTTTTTTTTTTTTCGAATTTAGTTGTTTAGAAGTTTTTGTTCTTTTTTGTAATTAAAAAAAAATAGGAAATATAAAAAAAGTTGAATAATAGATCTAACTGAAAAAAAAAAAAAAGCTTCATTGTTACAGTCCTTAACATGTGCTTGTATGAGAGAAACAAACTTGTCGGTTCAAAAGCACGATTATCTTTCAGTAATGTGCTTTTTCGAGCGTTTTTGATGTTACGCTACATCCTGACGGAAAGATCCTACTATAGTTAATAATCGTTGAAAGTATACGACTTGAACATAAGAATTGTGCTTTCCAGATAGAAAATTAAATCAAGAAAAAGGAACAGAAAATACAAAGGATTAAGCTGAAAATATGTGTTTGTTACACATAAGTGTTTGATTAATTGCACATGTCTTAGAACAGAGACTCAATGTCTTCATCTTCTTCCTCTTCATCATCGTCGTCATCATCATTAGCGTTTTCGGCCCCCGTTTCATTGAGATCGTTGCCCTCATCGTCACCCTCGTCTTCATTATCATCCTCCTCCTCTTCATCTTCATCATCTTCGTCATCTTCGTCATCAACAGCAGGTGTCTCAGCCACTTCAGACTCGCTTTCGTCAGCTCCCTTGGCAGTAGACAGTGCCCCAGCCTGAGGCTCAGTGGCAGCAATAGTGGAAGAGGGAACAAAAGGACTGGCGGCTTTTTTAGGGGGATTAAGATGGGTAGAGCTAGCAGCGTCTTTGTTTTTGCTTCCTGCGCTGTTAGGTTTATTGCCATTGTCATCGGTGCCCACATTCTTAAGTTGCCGTTTCTTGACCTCCAATTCCTGCTCTAGCTTCTTTACGACCTTGAGGAAACGATCACGCAGCAATGAATTTGAGGTGTTTTCTGCATTCTCCCGTTTTTTGCGGATGCTAACCTCGAGATCTTTGATTTCCTCTCGCAATATTTTGTTGTAAGAGATTGCTTCAAGGGTCTCTTCATCCATGGTCTTGCTACCGTCTCCCGAGATGCCAGATCCATTCACAGTGATAATTCCGTCGTTCTGCTCGTCCTCGGATTCGTCATCATCATCATCGTCGTCATCATCGTCCGACTCCTCAGATTCTTCAAGCGCACGTTCCAATTCAAGACCAAGAAGGTCTTCCTCCTCGCCTTCTTCTTCATCTTCCTCGTAGTCTTCGTCCTTACGGAGAGCCAAGGCAGGCGATGCTGCCCGAGAACTGAGCATATTGTAGGGAGTAGGCGCATCTTCTGGTGCATTCACTGACGGAGATGGTGCACCAAGAGATTCCTTTCTGACTTGTGGTGTGCTCCCTCTTGGTGGCACGCTGCTGGCACGCGATGGAGCCGCTGTTGACACAGAGGACAGCTGGTTCATCATGCTTGGGTCGAGCAGGTCGTACTGAGTCTCCTCTGCCTCTGCATCTAACCGGAACAGCTCCTCCAGTTTGGCTTCCATTGACTCAATCGCTTTGCGCGAGATGCGTTTGCGAAATCGCCTATGCTTGACGTTGTGGAGCGGCGGGGTTACACCATGTGGAATATTTGTCGAATCTGCTCGGTCTACACTAGTCGATGGCAAGTGAATAACATCATCCTCATGCGCAATCGGTTCGGTTACTAGCAGCATCTGACAAATGTCTGATACTTTGTAAATGTTTTTGCGATCAAATGTTTTGTGAGCCTCAGTGATAGTAGGAAGATCAACCAGCTTGGCCGCAAAAAGCTGCTCGTTTATGGAAACTACCGCACGGCGCGAATCTTTGAACTTGATATTGATTCGTGAGAGATCACCCGCATCACACGTAGCGCGTAGATAGTCCAAATGCGCCCCTGGAACCATACGCAAAACAATTGCCTCTTCAATCATCGGATCATCTTCTTGGTCAGGCGCTTCTGAGTCGTAGCCCTGGCCAGGCTGACGCGACGCTTTCACCCGGATTCTTGGTAGTGCTTCTTTTTTTGTCTTGAGATTGAGACTAACCTTAGGTACAGGCTGGTGGTCTGCTGTTTCTGCCTTTTGCCTTTTCGTACTTGCCTTTTTAGTTTTTGCGTCGCCGGCTTGCGTCGATGATGTTGAGAGCTTGATCTTAGGCTTTTTCACTGCTGTTGCATCTAGAGCCGACGTGTCCGGTAGCTCTTCTGCAGCCCCATTTTTACTATCCGCTTTACGTTTCTTTGTCACCGTTTTGACCTTGATTTTAGGTAATGATGGATTTCTAAATGATATTTTGGGTAGACCTGAGGATGGTGCGAGCTCCGATGCCGTCAATTCTGACTCCTGAGGAATTAAGAGATCATCAAAAGCGGTGATAGCAGCATGAGTATCGTCCTTATTTTTCTTCTTTCTACCATTCGGTGCCTCATTGGAAGACTTGGGGTCTGGAGTTGGTGTTGTTGCCGGCGCCGAGGCGGTTGATAGCACGGGCTGTGATGATTCTTGCTCCTTCTGGCTCGACTTGATTAAGCTCTCCTTGAGCTTTTTGGGATTCAACTTGAGCTTTATCATAATCTTAGATGTAGATTCAGCAGGAAAAAAAAAAGAACAGCCACAGACAGTTGTATTGGGTATGGGCCCTTTGGTAGTTGACTGTTTGTCTTGAACGGAAGTGACAATAGAAAGCTTTACGTTAAAAGAAAAATACTCCAAACCGCGTGGGTTAGGGGACACAATTTGGTGAAATTAAAAATCTCTGAGCTCCCCACCATCTGCTCTCTCCATCCCCACTCTTATCATCATTGTTCGCTCTGGTTCCGATTTAGCCAGCAGCACCTCAAACCTTTGTCGCTATTGGCATTCGCTCTGAAATAAGACATACGAAATTATTTATTGCAGTATATTGTTTTATTTTACTTTAATTTATCATTTGATCAAATTTCACCTTCTGGCTTTGACCGTTGACGCGTTTTTTCCAAAATGAATAGCAATATAAACGATATGAGCAAGATCAATAATGGGCAACCTCATCCTAATATGCGCATGATTCAACCCGTTCAGGTCTCTCAGCTTGTTCAACAATACGAGGAAACTGTTGCTGCTTCTATCGCTGCGCCACCTAACTCTGAGGCTCAAACTCAGCTCGTTAACAAGGCTCAAAGGATAAAGGCACTTCTTTTACAATACCAGAGACAGGGTATGATACAGAAACAGCAGCAACAACAACAGCTCCAGCAGCAACAGCAGCAAGGCAATGCAAGTGTTCAAGCCCAGCCGAAGCTTACTCAACAACAGATGCAGATGCTGTACCAGCGAAAGATCCAGCAACAGCAGCAACAACAACAGCAACAACAGCAGCAGCAACAATCACAACAACAAGTACAACAACAACAGCAGCAACAACCGTCTCAACAGGAACAAGCGGGTATGCTTAATGGGCAGCGTCTGCCTCAGAACTTAACGCTTCAGCAACAGGAAATGCTTATTCAACGCCAGAATGCTCTTAAACAACAACAACAACAACAACAACAACAACAACAACAACAACAACAACAACAACAACAACAACAACAACAGCAGCAGCAGCAGCAGCAACAACAACAAAAACAGCAGCAACCCCAGCAGCCACAACTTCAGTCTAATAACTTGCAGCAGAATGGCCAAATTCCTAATCAAAGTCCAATTAACATGCCAAACCAAGGCCAGATGCTACCAAATGGCCAACGACAGTTGACACCACAACAAATTGCGTTAATGAAGCAAAGGAATTTAATGAACCTACAGAATCTCACTCCACAAAAACATGAGCAGTTGAAGCAAAATTATATTGGCATTCAGCAGCGTCTGCTTGATGTTCAGAAAAAACAGGAGGAATATAACAATAACCTGGTTCAAAAAACACTTTCTGAAGAGAATAGAAACACTATTCAGCAAGAGCTGCAAAAGCTTGCTCAGCACAAAAAGCAACTGGCAACAGCATTATTCAAACTGAAGCAGACTCTGGGAGCCATTGAGATGTATCAAAAGGGCCAACTTCAAAAAAATGAGAACAATGCTGCAAATGGTGTTAGCCCCGGGACTCCTACCAATCCTACTGTTAATAATAACTCTCTCCCAAATGTCATGACTGGAAGTATTATCAACACGGGTGGCATCAACACTGATAATGGTAACTCAATCAACAATTCTGCTATGCCTTCTCCACAACTTCAGAACACTCCACCTCAGGCTGGAATGGCGCTCCAAGGGTTCAATATGGCACAGGCGATTTCTCAAGCACAAACTTTGAAGATACATCTCAATAAGCTTCAACCAGCTATCCAGAATTTACAAAAGGTTTTGCAAAATGTGCAGCAGCAACAGCAGCAAGTCAATCCTGAAGTGCTTAAGGCTAGAACAGTGCAGTTGCAGCAGTTAAGGATGCAATTTGAGCAAAAGTTTCAGGCATACCAGAATTTAACAAGCAGAATTAAAAATCACCAACAGCTTTTAATGGCTCAAAACGCTGCAGTGGCTGGCGGTGCTTCTTCCAATGTTGGGGTGTCGCCGGTGCCTGCATCTCAGATACTCCCAAACCAGATGGTTAATGATGGTCAACAAGTAAGTGATTTGGGTTGATACGATTCTTTATATTCAGACTAACATTTTCATCAGGTAAATGCTCAAACGCCCAAAACTCCGTTTTCTCCTCAGATACCTCTGAACCAGGTAAATCAGAAAAATAGTTTTCAACAGTTTCAAAAGCAACAGATCCAGAACCAGATGGAGCTTCCTAGCTCACCTAATCCTGCTGCTCAAGCTGGATCTCCCCTTAACATGAATACGGCATTATCAAATCCAGGAACACCTCAACTCATTAATGGTAACATATCGAGATCTCAAACGCCCATGACCATGAGCCCTACCGCTCAGAGTTCCCCTCAGTTGCAGCAAAATCAGTTACAGCCCCAACAAAGACTGCAACAGATACGTCAACAACAGCATCAGCAACAACAGCAGCAGCGAGCCTCTATTAGCGGGCCGGGCTCGCAATCACATCCACCCAAGCAACAAGAGCAACAACAGCAACAACAGCAGCTGCAACAGCAACTCCCGCAACAGCAGCCGCAGCCGCAGCTGCAGCCACAACAGCAACAACAGCATCACCAACAACAAACAACACAGCAACAACATGATGTTCAAAAACAGCATCAACAACAATTGCAGCTGCAGCAACAACAGGAGACTCAAAATCAGCATCAACAACAATTGCAGTTACAGCAACAACCTCAACAGCAGCAACAACAGTCCCAACCTCAAGTCTCTAACAACAATTCTGCCAACCATGCTCCTCAGCCTTCTGGTCCTTCTGCTAAGCCTATTCCTCCTATCAAAGCGATGCTATCTCCTACAAAAACCCCTACTTCTTTACCACCCATTACCAAAGTGCTATCGGTCACTAAACCCCTCCCTGTTACTACTAAGCCAGAGCGGCCTACTCTTACTTCTGGTGCAGCCATTTTAGGTCCATCACTGGCCACGCCTGCGTTGACTAAGCTTCCTGTGTTTGACGTGGCGGGGGGCTCTGAATCTCGCATTCTCGGTAAGCGCAAGTTAAGGGAGTTAGTTATGAGTGTCATTGGCCACGAAAATGAAGGTATGCTGATTGATGGAGACGTTGAGGAAACTCTCTTTGATGCGGCTGATGAGTTTGTGACGAGCGTAACGTCTTTTGCATGCAGATTGGCTAAACACCGCAAGTCAATGAAACTGGAAAGCAAGGATCTGCAACTGCACTTGGAGAAAAACTGGAACATTAGAATCCCTGGTTACAGTGCAGATGAGGTGCGCTCTATCAGACGTATTGCGCCCATTGCTTCATACAACCAGAAGATTGCGGGAGTGAAAATGAACAAGTCTATGGATAACAACATGTAGTAATTTTATTATTATTATTATTATTACTATTATTATTATTATTATTATTATTATTATTATTATTATTATTATTATTATTATTATTATTATTATTATTATTATTATTATTATTATTATTATTATTATTATTATTATTATTATTATTATTATTATTATTATTATTATTAT
>JAJMRT010000414.1:0-20685 GCA_030558065.1 Geotrichum phurueaensis | reverse complement strand
AAAAAAAAAAAAAAACCATAAAAATAAACTATATATATGTGAAAAACAAAAAGATTCATGAACGAGGATTTGAATAAAAAAAAGAAGGGTCTACAAGCCTCAATGACTTGTAGAAAAAAAGGGGTATTTTACTTAAAAATTATTATTATTTTTTTATTCTTTTACCATTCGAGAACGGCGGCCCACGCTACGCGTTTTCTTGCGGGCGGCGCCGGCGCTGGTGCCGCTGGGGCCGCTGGTGGTGGCAGCAGGATGGCGGCCGATTTGTTGCGCCGGTGGCCGCGGGCGCGACTGCCCCCACCACCAGAAATTGCCGACGAGGTTGACTGCGTCCGGCGCGAGTGTTTTTGATAACTCGCTACGCGGCGAGCCGTGCTGGCGCTGCTAGCGCTGCCATCCGACTCGCGGCGGACAAGGTCTTGTTTTGAATAAAACCCAAGCCTTTCACCTCCACTGCGCACGGTTGGCACCGGGGCAATACTTGGCAACGGCCGTTTCCCTTGCTGCGATGCCGGCCGCAGTGGTGGCCGTGGCGGCACTGGCAACGATGGCAGGGCGTAGGGGTTTTGCGGCGGGTGTGCTTTGAGCGACGATTTGTTTGGCGCTATCTCTGTATGCCGCGGCGAGCACCGGCGCCCCGGTGATTGCAGGAGAAAGTCAACATTGGGGCTGCTGCTGCTGCTGCTGCTGCTGCTTCCAACGCTGTTTACGCTGCCTCTACTCCGGTGCGTTGGAGTAAATGGCTCCATGGGTTGTACGCACCGTTGCCGCCGCTGAAAATAGGAATTGTTATTATTGTTGTTGTTTGTCTTTAGGCTGCAGTCATAGTCAAAATCTTCGTCGTCTGAATTATTTGAAGGATAGACTTGATTGCTGCTATAAACGACGCGGGGCACATCGCGTTCAATTGAAAGTCGCTTTTTTGACACAATTATCCGTGAATTATCATGGCCGGGAAATATTGGACTAATTCTTCCATTGTTGCTTGGGCTACCGCCATTGATATTGGTTTGCGGCCGCGGTGGTGTAGACTCATAATAGTGGAAAGTGGGCTGGATGATGCGCTTGCGCGGGGTGTTTGAGAAATCAGTCCCCAGAGCACCGTAGCTTTTCTTGGTCTTTTTCGGCGTGCGTGGAAGGGGCCGCGGGACATGTTTTTGCTCTAGTACTGGTGACGGTGCTGCGCTGGTTATGCCGGACCCTAGCGACGAAGCATTGTCATTGCAACCTTTTGAGAAATAAAGCCGGCGGTTAAGCGAATCATTGTGTAAAGATGCCAGTGCTGAAAAGCGCGGTGCGTACTGGTATTCACCCTTGTCGGCGAGGCAGTTGTCTGACGAAACCGATGATAATGTACTTTGCGAAGACGATGAAGAGGAATGTCGCAAAACACTATTTATTGAAGAGCTGCTAGAATTAGAGGAACTGTCATTGAATATAGCAAAGTTGGTATTATTACCGGCATCAGGGCCGGGTCCGTCGTCAAGGTCCTCGTCGCTGTTGTTGCTTACTGAGTAGTTGTTCATAATGTAATTTTTGTCGGCCAAAGAAAGCTGGCTAAATGGCGGTAAAGGTTGAGTTTTTTCATTAACGCCCTTGTCGACGGTCATCCGATGGTGTTTCCGGTACCATTGAGCTGTATCAGGAGGAGGGGTGGCCGAGTGCGATGGCGACGACTTTGCCCGAGAGAGGGAGTTCATGAAAAAACTACTATTGGAAAATGGCTATAAAGAAGTAAATAGTAAATAGAGAATCAAAGGCTATACAAGGGATTTAAATGCAAACCGTTTTCTGTTAGCGAGGGAAAACTAAGGAGTAACAAGAAGAATTAAAGAAAGGGAAACAATATATATTTATATAAACAACAAAATACCCTTGACTTTCTAGTAGAAACTACAATGACATTCTCTTTGCGCTAGAGACTTTTCCCGATTGGGAAGGCTCCCGAAGCGACACAAGACAAAAACGGAAAGCACCCGCAAAGAGCAAAAAGGCGTAAATGTTACCAAAACAGGCAGTTTTTGTGCCAAAAAAAAAAAACAAGTAAAAATTGCTGTAAAGTCAAGGTGGGTTCTTCTTTGGGAGGTGAAACGTCCAAAAGCAGCGGGAACGACGACACTACGTTCCATTTGCAGAAGAAAAATAAATAAAAGCCCCGACAAAAAAAAAAAAAAAAAGAGGAACCGGCAGGGACAATGTAAGCTTCAGGGGGTGAAGGATGGAGACACATAGAAAGAATTTGAAGCAAAGCCTGATTACAATAATAATAATAGCAAACAATCGGGTAATGGGAACCGCCTTGGGATATGTTTTGCCGAATGTTAACCAGCTGGTCTTTAACAAAAACAAACTGAAAATTCGCTAAACATCCCCTTTTTTTTTTTTTTTATTTTGTTTGTTTTGACACTACGTCTATCCCAAACACCGAGGAATAAGCAAAAGTACCTTGAAATGCAGAGAGAATATTACTGATGGGTTTCTAATGATATTTGAATTTCTTGTGATAGCGTACATGATGGACATTGGGAAATATGCTGTTAAACCCTCTTTAAGCG
The DNA here is from genome assembly GCA_030558065.1 of Geotrichum phurueaensis. Taxonomy (NCBI): domain Eukaryota; kingdom Fungi; phylum Ascomycota; class Dipodascomycetes; order Dipodascales; family Dipodascaceae; genus Geotrichum; species Geotrichum phurueaensis. Next base: position 18,130 of record JAJMRT010000414.1, on the reverse strand, counting down.
CAGCAAATGCGTCACACTGACAGTTTTTTGTGACAGCGTGAGTATTTATATATATATTCTATATTCTATATATACATATATAAAGTCACGAGGACACTTGTAAATGACCCATATCCCCCTCCATTCAAAAAACAGCTCATTTTGCTCTTTTTCTTTGACAGGAAATATCAATGATAAACAGAACCACGATATTTATCAATAGGTGATGGACTTATGGCCTAAGAAAAAAAAAAAAAAAAAAGAGTGGTAATAATCTTTTCCTGTTGTATGATAAATCCAGACTTTGACAATTGTATAATATATATAATCACGGAGAAGGTTGATCCCCACCATGTTATTGCACACACGCATTTAAAGCCCGGTTTGTCTTGTCTGTTTTATCGTTTGACCATCACCAGTGTTACCTGCAATCCAGCAAAATCTGCGTGATTATGGAGTAAACCCTTACAGCCTGTTCTCATTGTTTTTTAATTTGCCTCTGCAGGATCAAAAAAAAAACATTGAAAACCTTCCAGTAAAACAATGTGTTATATGACACGCGCAGGGCTGAAATATTAAAATGAACAAAACAAAGCAGAGACTTACAACAAGCCATGGCTACTCCCTTTTTTCTTTCATGAAGTTTCAATACTATTAACAGCACAATGGATTGCAAAAGTCTTAAAAATCTCAGAGTCATTTTGTAGCTTGTCAAACTCTTATGTAAGACTTGAAACATGAGATGGTTTCATTATTTGCCACATAGTGATGGAACTATACTTGGCCTATATTCCCAGGCTTTTGAAAATTAGTTAATATTAGCATATATCTATTGGTTCATGTCGGCTCAATATAGCATAGAAACAGTTGCAACAACAACAGTCAACACTATTGTATACTATTCTATAGTTCAAAGTTGAAATTCTAGCCGCTGTCATTAATGTAGAGATATATATCCTGACATATTTTATCATCATTTAATTAAAGAAAAAAAAAAAGTGGAGCTTTGCAAGTCAATCTGATTTAATCTGTGACTTCTGCAATGTTGCCGCAGGGTGTAATACTTGAACCCGTGTGTTGCCAACAGACTTAACAAACGCCTTTTTTTTTTTTTTTTTTTTGTTTTACATTAGGGAGGTGAAAGAAGAAAGGGGTCATGTGGCCAATTGGGGTTTTATGAGATATGCTTTATTTTTTTTAGTAAATAAATTCAAGTACTAAGTTGCAACTATAGATTATATTAAAATAAAACAATATAAGGGAATAATCTGTAAATCTACGCAATCCTACCAAGCCAGCCTAATCCTTTAGTAAAATTTTATTATTAATCAAGCTAAGATTTTTATTTATGAGATTTCAAAGTTAATTTCAACTGATTTTAAAAATTATCAACTATCCTTTGTTTAAAAAGTCAATGATTACTGTGAAAAGTAGGCAGAAGTTATAATTATATATATACCCAAAATAATAGAAGGAAACCAGCATTAATATATGATTTGATTACAATCATTTGGAAATTGAAAAAAAAATATATACGAAATTCTTGTTAGTTTTTATTTTTTGTGGTTTGGAATGTATTAGATTTGCATAAAACAAAAAAACTAGCCCCGTTCAATGCGTTTAAAACCCCGCTTTGACCATAATGTGGTGGAATATCATGATGCTCGTCTAATCTACACAACGGGTTAATAGCCAAGCAGGAAAGTATAATGAAAAAAAAAAAAAAAAAAAAAAAAAACATTACTATTAGTTCTGCAATAACATTTCGCTAGGTTTTAAATTTTCAAAATACAACACTGTGCAGCTCAATCCTTGACATGGTTGTGCTTAGCATAACCACACACATAAAATGTTGAAATGTGGAGAATGTTTAAGCACCACTATAAATATAAACCTTGCAACCCCAAAAAAATAAAAAAAAATAAAAAAATAATTATTTTGTGTTAAATTTTTTTTTAACAAAGATTAAAATTATAAAAATGAAAAGATTGTAACTTTTTTAAATTTCACTTTTTGTCTGGTTATAAAATATGAAATCGAAAAAAAAAAAAAAAAAAAAAAGGATAATCACATTATCTTTATAGACTATAGAATATCAAGTATAAAAGGAATTCAAAATAGTCTTGACTAAAAAAGATTTTCTCTTCTTGTGATTAGTTAAAGTAGATGTGTTCAAATAGCTTAAAAGTTTTCCATTATTTACACTCAATCTTTTTTTTTTTTTCATGAGGCTAGGCAAATTTTAGTAATAAGATGTGATCGGATAAACCACACTTTCTTTGCTATAACTGCTTGTTATTTTCACACAATTTTCATGATAAAACCATTAGAACTTTTCTCTTTTTAACATATAATTGACATGGCATTTTACGTTAAATGGATTGTGTTGCTGTAAACAGTAATTATAATATATAAATGTAGTTGTAAACATTTTTTTCTTAAATCTAGTTGTTATCAAGTCTAGTCCATTGACCATTAATAGTAAAATAGCGATGCGCTGCAACTCTTTACATACAAAAATAAACAACCATCCTTTCCTTTTGCCATTAAATACGAGTCCGCCTAATGCACCCTTTGAGTTTTATCATGCAGATTGACAAAAAGGCCATAGATGAAACTACTGCAAACAAGGATATAATGGTGGAGATAATATAGTTGCACTCGCTTGGCAAAAAAAAAAAAAAAGAAAAACAAATAGCTTCATGATATTATTTGTATGTTTTATTGTTTTTAAACGTGTGACTTGTTTATTGACAAAAATCTTTGAAAAGTTTTTGATTAATTATTAAAAAAAAAAAAAATCATTGAGCATGACTAGTTCTGGTTTATTTAAAGGTCTGGTTTAACTTGGTTATGAATTCCCACGATTGGCAGTGGAAACCACACTCCATTTTGGCCATCAAAATGGTTATTGTTGACAGGAAAATCAAAATTTCAACATATATATACCTCCACTATTGTAAGAATTTTTGATATGCTAAATACTTGTATTAAAAGTTCTGAAAAAAGAACATTTTGGGGCACAAAAAACTTTTTTTTTTTTTTCATCAGAGATGTGGCTACAGTTGATACTAATAATTATGAGTTGGGGAAATCGCCTCATTTTAAGCCCAAGTAGGCAGTTAATCAATTCTTTTTTTTTTTCAAAAAAAAGTGTCAAGGCGTGTAAACCTTTATATTTGTGTGTGTCAGACTTGTTTAGTCTACTGCTGCTAGAGATCTTGTGCATGGTAATACAAGTATAGCATATATATATTACACACATGTGAAAAATAAAAGAATTTCTAAAATCGACTTAATCAATGGATATATATACATATATACTAATCCAATCCAACCCAACAGTTTGTGAAATGGGTCATACTTAAATCTGCTTTGCTCGCGGGTCATAACTAGATGACTATCCCAACATCTTGTAAACAAAAAAAACAACCCCAGTAATAGTAATGGGTAAAAACGCATTAACCCTTGAAAGCTTTCTTTTATTATAATAAACCCTACCGCCTGGTATTCAAGAAATTTTTTTTATTTCAGTCAATCAAGCAGAGCGGGCGTAGGTTTTGTTAAATCTTGGGGTTAACTTGCAGCCTACCTTTGCAGTAATCTTTCAATTTTTAAATTAATGGTTAATCTTTTTTTGGGGGAAGGTTGGATTTATATTGGATTTTTTTTATTTTTTTCAAAAAACTTTTTTTTTTCTTTTTTTTTTTGCCTAGTTAGTATAATCAAGATTTAAAAGTAGCTGCAAGGTGGTGAAACCATCAGCTTGTTTTTAGTTGCAGCATGCTAGGCTTGATGTAAGCAATAGATTATTGGGCAATTTAAAGAATGAGAGCTTGTGACATGATGAACAAACCAGCATATCTAAAAAATCTTTTTTTTTTTTAATCTAAACATGAAAAAAAAAGCATTACAAAACGTTGTGGCAAGTGATAAAAAGTTATTTCTAAATGTTTAACACAAATACCAGAGTCTTATAGTTGACTTTAGTTGGGTTTTGTTTTCTCTTCATATATAATTATAAAAAAAAAATCATATTTTTCAAATACATTGACCAGTAATACAAAAATTGGATGAAATCAAGACTACAAATAGATTTCTCACTAATGCTTAACATGGGCTAGTTACCATGGTTCCAGATCCCAAAATTATTTTTATTATTGATTCTTAAACCGAGGATAAACAAATTAAATTTTGTATTTATTTATTTATTTATTTATTTATTTATTTATTTATTTATTTATTTATTTATTTATTTATTTATTTATTTATTTATTTATTTATTTATTTATTTATTTATTTATTTATTTATTTATTATTTGGATGTGATAATCACATTCATTATCAGAAAGTAAGGCTGCAAAGGTTTAGACCGAGCTTATAGACTATATATATACGCTTATTAAATAATACCCAGCCCTTTGGTCGCCAAGAGGCTTAACCCTGTCTAATCCTTTATTTTTTTTTTCCAAACAAGCCTCTACTCTGTCTACTTAAAAATTGATAATACAAAGCTATATACATGTAATTGCGGGGTGGTTGTAACAATATTATTTATTAAAAAAAAAATTGGTTGGTTCTTGTCATCAACTGTACGCGCCTGCTGCGTGCTCGGGGCTTGGCGCAAAAGTAAAACAAAAAAAAAAAAAAAGGGGGATTAGCCTAGTCTAACTGTAATTCTTTTTTTTTTGGCTTTTATTTCAATATATAATTTGACCCCCCCATAATTCGCTTTTAAGCACAACTTTTTGGTTGATGGAATAATATTGTGGAGCTAATAACAACGTAGTTTAATGATTTTTTTATTTTTTTTATTTTGGATAGTCAATAGCAAGAAAAAAAATAAATAAGGCAAAACTGGAAATAGTAATAAAGAATTACAAACAACACATGTTTGTAGTAATCAAGGGCAATTCAACATGACCCTTGGGCCGGTTCAGACCCCCCTCCGGGATTGGGCTGCCTTTTCTTTCTGGATTCTACAGAGTTATGCTGACAATTCTTTTTTTTTTTTGTCTAGCGTAGCCGCGCGTGCTTGTTATGATCTTTCATCTATTTTTCAACCCTCAAGGTAGCCCTCACTGACAACAACTGTGAGCTCCAGCGACTGACGAAAACCGGCCCAGAGGGCGTGGAGTAAAACTTCTACTTTTAAAAGTTTTTGCTCGTTAATTGATATATATATAATTAGTTTACTGTTCTTATAAATATTTTAAGAAAACTTTTTATACACAGAAGACATTAATACAACAGAAACAACTCTCTTAGCGGAGAATGCGCCACTCATTATATATTTCATTTACTTTGATGACACTGAAATTTCCACAAAATTAGTCCGTGTGACAAGAAAAACCTTAAATAATCTCCAGTGCGTTATGTTGAGTGGGATGGCAAGCTGGTAAAACCTTGACAGGCTATGCTGTCAAGCTGACCATCAATTGAGGAGGTGCGGTGACGAATCGAGGAACTTGACCACCGCTTCAATGTCTTTTTTGGTATCAAGTAGAACATTGATGTCAAACTCCGGGGGAACATGTTCTCAGGTGCGTACGCCCCGATTTGCAAAGGGCGCAGTCCTACAGCAGGTGCACAACCCGTTTCAGGCTGACCACATTCGCACTTATGATTTCTATCCAAGACTCCTATCCTTTTAAAATAGGATCCAATAACGCCATGGCTAGTTTTCAATTGCACCACCTTGCTGAGGGTGTGACGGTTTGCTTTTTGCATGATGTCACGAAGAGGACTGTAGTTGCCTGGGTCGCCATAGAGGCCAGGCTTAGTGAACGACCTGTAAAAGCCGCCCTTAGAACTTTCATCATATTCTGATCTCCAAGCTGAACGAGTTTGAGCTCTAATGCTTTTTTTGAAGTTGGCAGTGATTTCGGCAGCCTTGAGCACCATGCTCATCTTAGCACGCTTCTAAGGTGGTCGGGTGTTCCAGAAGACATCATTTCCAGCTGATTCTATCTGACAAGTCTGATAGAATAACAATGCTAGCGGTTCATTTTCAGCCACAGGGCCTTGCTCCTTGATCAGTCTCCTAACTGGGTTCTTCGGGCTAACATCCCTCAGAGCTCTCAGAGAATATCGCTTACCAAGTTCCTCAGCTCGCTCGCAAAAAAGTGGGATACCTGCGTCTCGCTGTAAAATGCAGGTTGCAGTCGTTTTAAAAGCACCCAAGGTCTTCTGTAAAGCAAGATTGTGAACACTTTCAAGTTTGTCCTTGTAAATCCTTGGTGTTCTTTAGTACCATACTAGACTAGCGTACTCCATGACTGGCCTAACGCATGACACGTAGAGTTGCCTCATAGTCTGACCAGTAATGCTTCTAATAACACCACCTAGTCCTTCTATTGCGCCAACCGTTTTTGTAGCCTTAGAAATCACATTCTTAGCGTGTTTGGCAAAGGAAAAAACTGCGGCTAATAGTAACAGCTAAAAATTTTAGACTGCCCTAAGAAGGTCTTCTCGGTACATCATCTACCGGAATCACAAGTTTCCTTCTCCACTTTCTTGCTTGCTTCCTCTTTCCGGGAAAGCGAGGTCGTATATGGATAAAGCCAGGCTTATCGCCATAATTAAACTCAGTGTGAGACCCTATGGCCCAGTAATGACATATTTTCAGTACATCCGAAAGCATAGTGACGTTCTTGTTGGCGTCTCTTCCACTCGTGTAGATAGTGATATCGTTAACAAAGCCAATCACTCTAACACCAGCGTCGCGTATTGTCCGGTAAAGGTTGCTCGTGCATATGAGAAAAAAAAACAAAAACAGAAGAAAGATTGGCAATCCTTGCAGTACGCCTGTTTTCACCTTTCTTGCTTCAAAGAGATTCCCATCAACAATAAGGCTTGTCTTTCTCGCACCCACAAATCTAGATACCCAACTTTTGACAGCCTGGAGGAGACCCATGTTCTCCATCGCCTTTACTAAGACTCTTTTATCAACATTGTCAAAAGTGCCTTTGACATCAATTGCCAAAACTAAAGTTGTTCTTTTCCTCACTATGTTTCGGTCAGCATAGCGAGTCAAGCTAGCCAACGCGTCTACAGCTAAATAGCTTTTACAGGCTCCAAACTCATGCCTTGAAATAGATTTTAAAGTTAGTACCGAGCGCCTTCTCTTTAAAATCTTCTTCAAGAATTTACTCAGACAGTTAAGAAGAGTGATGATGGGGCCGGTAAGATTTAGCCAGGTCTTCAGCTCTCCCTTTCTTTCTTAGAACCACGGTGTAAGCCCCTCGCGTTGTGAATTGATATCGTGTAACGTAATATCCTCATCCACCAAGCTTGTGATATTATTATTATTGAATTTTCTGATGTCTATCACTAAGTGCCCAAAGTAGCACTTGACAAATACTAGCGAGATTTCAGGGTCATTGGGCCAATATGCAAAACACTAATGCAAAGAAAAACCAACTCTGCTATTTTCTTTTGTTTTAAATTTTTCTTTTGCACATGCTCAAACCCAAACCCTATCAAGTTGACACCATGGATAGCACACTCAATCTTGGCCCCCCAAAGTGTTTGTTTTCTTTATTATGATTTTATGATTATTATAGATTAATCGAATTCAAAATTAATGAATAAAAACAAACATTGGCATTTGAAATTTTTTTTTTAAAAATACCAAAATGGCACCTAGGATTCATAAACTTTTTCAGTCTTTTCTACTTTTTTTTTTTCATGTCACTAAATTGTGTGATTAAAAGGCTTGTTTCCTGAAAAAAAACCATGACTATAAAAGACTATACATATATTTTACACGTCTTTCATGTTGTTGTTAACTTTAATAACCGGGTCGGCAGAGGAATTGCCGTTGCCATTTGATCTTCTTTTTTTTTTTTTTAATTTTTTATTATTAAATGGTCACCTACGGCGTTACAAGCCGTGGGATATTACAGATGGTTTAAGCACATGCATAGATCTAGGACCTGCACGGCTGCTACTATTTAATTTTTATTTTATTTTATTTTTTTATTTTTTTCATATGGCAGTTAAGGTGCCTAGGCAGAAGATATCTTAGAACCAGCCCGCAGCAACCCAGTGACAACTTTTGAAAAATGAAAAAAAAAAAGCATCTGAAACGGTTTGAACTAAAAAAGGGATTGGTTAGTTTACCGGTTTTTTTTTTTTACTTAAACTTGTCATGAGAAGAGATTATATTATATATATAAAAAAAATCTTTTAATTGTTCTAATATATAAAAGTTACGTAATAACAACAGAAGAGTTTTTTTTTTTTTTTTTTTTTTTTAAAAAAAACAGATTCATGGTAATTCAAAGTTGGTGGTTATCACAAAAGAGGCGTTTGCCATCAACCACTTGTAGATGTTTCTTCTATGAAAAAGCTTTAATTATTTTAAAAAAAATAATTTAGGCTATGGGAAAACAACCTAGTAAGTTATACAGGATGGACCAAGCTGACAAAAGATATAGGCTTTAGCATCAGAAACACAGTTATAGTTGTTGCTTGTGGTAGCAAATAAATTATATTCAAAAAGTATTAGATTTTTTGTAATAATGTGATTGTGATTATTATGACCATGATCAACTACCTACAGTCAATGACAGATATTTCATATGAGAAAAAAAAAGGTCTTTTGCCTAAGCTGTTGGAGATATTTGAACCCTTAGATACAAACTGTTATTGTCATGTGATCCTACAGACCCGGGTGGTTTAATTTTAACCAGAAACAATTGATAAAAAGATTGAAGCATTTTGTAGGTTTTTTTCTTGTATGAATTTAAGCGCGTATGGGATTCAAAGGTCAAAGAAAGACTGTTGCTGCTTATTGTTTAAACGTTTTAATCCAGAGCAAGTTAGTCGTGGCTATGTACACACACACAAGATATAGGCAGACAAAACAAAAATTATACATATGATTATCAAAGGTAGCTGGCAAAACCATATGCAAAAATAAATCATGCCCCGATCAGTACAATGACAACAAGCTTTTAGCATAATATTTTTCATTTACTTGTCAATAATATCATTATTTATTATATAGCAACAAAATATCCTAGATTTATCTCAGCATGGTGGTTTTGCTTGATGCTTAGATATGAGTGTTATTTTGTTTTCTACATGTATAGATGTTTGCCACTGATAGCTGGGTACAAATCAGAGTGCTTTTTTTTTTACTTTGCATTTTCACATGTCAAAAAAAAAAGATTATATATAAATACATATACATGTATACTATAGATAAATATACTACAACACTCTATGTAGTTCTTTTTTTTTTATAACACAACAGATTATACTCTTTATATTTCCTTCACTACTTTTTACGCTTGAAATTGTAGATTATCAAACTAAGTAAATACTCTCTAATCATTGGCAGCTTTTATAATTCAGTTGGTCAATCGACAATAATCTAATAGATAGTAGCTTAAACAAAATCCAATCATCAAGAGAAAGGAAAAAAAAAAAGAAAAAAAAAGTGGTTGATTATTGATTGTCGATTATTGATTGTTGATTTCTAGATTTGATGATTTTAGATTTTTGGATTTCACTTGGATGAAAAAACAATAATAACACCTTTTTTTCACAGCTTTTCTTTTTTTTGATACTTTCTGACATGTGCAACGAGCATCTTGCAAAATGTCGTGAAAATTAAACTTTCTTACTTTTTTTTTTTTTTTCTCTCTAAATAGCTTATATCCACACAACCACAGAAAAACAGAAAATGAATATATATTTAAAATATAAAACCATCCAATTTCCCTCATCTTTCTTTATCCTTTTTTTTCCCTTTCTCTTTTTTTTTTTTCTATTCATCTATCGCTATTGCACTCTCTTCTTTTTATTTTTTTCTCTAACGTGCATCACTTTTCAAGTTTGCAAGTTTTTTACCCTTCCCAAAACAAGTCCTCTTTCCGGAAAATCTATTTCCTCAATTGAATACGCTTAGTTCCAACCCTGCTTATCTCATTTGGAAGCAATCAACATCTTATCTTTACACATAATGGCCACTGAAACTACAACCACAGCAAATCCCGTTGACTCTCCTGTTACGACTGGGTCTGTCTCTCTTGAACCCTCTGACAAGACAGTTGAAGCTTCTGCCCCCGAGACTACCTCTCCCCTTGCCCAGTCGCTTGTTATTGCCCACCTTCAATCTTACCCAACTGTCAACGCGGCTTACAACTATGCTGCATCCTTCCCGCTTGTTCAGCGCATTTCTAATAAAGCTCTCCCCATTTTTGAGGCTGTGAGAGAAAAATCACGGCCCATTTCTGACCCCATTATCAAGCGGGCCTCTCCTATCCTCGAGCGAGCTGACAAGCTTGGCGACGACATTCTTACCCGCGTTGATGGCAGCATCCCTCAGCTTAAAACTACTGAGCCTGAGAAAGTTATTAGCATTGCTCGTCGTCCCGTTGAGACTGTTATTAGCACGGCCGAAGCTTACTCCACTGCTGCCCGCGACAGGTTTACTATCCGCATTGTGAAACCTATCCAAGACGCTACTGAAAATGTTAAAGTTCAATATGCGTCTGTGTATGACTCCAAGGGTAAGCCCTTGATTAAGACTAGAGTCGACCCCTTGCTGCTGCCGCTGAATGAAAAGTTTGAGGCTCTTATTAATTTATACCTACCCAAGGGTGAGGACGTTTCCAAGTATGAAACTGAGCTGGCCCGCACTGTGCAACTGGCGATTGCCGCCGTCAAGCGTGCCCGCCCCGTTATTGACGAAAAGGCTACTCAGCTCAAGGCACTTCCCAAGGATACGAAAGCCCATGTGCAAGAAGTATACGAAAAGCAGCGCGGTGAGTATGCCGACAAGTCGATGGTGTCAAGCACGATTTACGCGTCACTGGCGACTTGGAAGCAGATTTCAAGCGAGGGCGTGACGTATGCGGGCTCGGTGCTGCAACGCGAGCCGGCCCCTGCGGACAAGAGCTAATGCAGCAAGCAATTGGTTGCTGATTTTGTAACGTGTAATTAAGAATTAATTTATTTGTCAACAAGAATCAACCCTTTTTGTAAGCAAGCCACACGTGAAGCTGGCGCGGTAAACGTTTTAGCAAGTACACATGGGTACTTTTGATTGTAGATAGTCACGTAAGGGATGTGGTTAAAATCAGACTGCATTTTCCGGTATTTTTTAAACCTAACAAACAGTTGTAGCATGGCAAACAGGTAAAAAAAAAAAAAAAAAAGTATACATGCATACGGTTATCAAGAAAATAATAATAATAATAAAAAATAATAATAGAAAAGTCACCCACAAAAAAAAAAATGAAAAAAAAACCTCATGCGGTTTCAGCACGGGGCCCAAGCCCCGCCTACAGGACCAACATCAACAGCAGCAGCAGCAGCACGCTGCTCACGTTGGTACTGGTGCTGCGCGTCAACCAGCGCGTACCAAAGCTGCTCGACCAGGTTTTCACAAAGCGAGGGAATGGCGCGCTCGTGCATGACCAGGTCGCTGCGCAGCGCGCGCACCTCGTCGCGCGCGGCGGGGGCGCGGGCCAGGCGCTCCACGCGCGCCAGGGCGGCTGCGAGGACGGGCGGGAGCACAGCCGCGGCAGCAGCAGCAGTAGCAGTGGTAGCAGCGGTAGCACCTGTACGGACGCTGGCACTGTCGTAGTTAGAGGCACTACCGGGCGGCGTGGCCATCGACACGGATGTGCGCGGACTGGCAGCCTGGGGAGCAATCGCCGAGGGTAATCGTGCTGGCGGTGCCCCGGCGGCCTCGGATCCAAATTTAGCGACTCGGACCGCTACAGCGCCTTGTGACTTGGCTGCCACTGGCGAAGAACTGCGGAAGTTTCCATAGGGAGCGGCCGCGGCGGCAGCGCGCTTGCGAAGCTGCCAAAGCTTGTGGCGACCGGCTTCTAGCAGCCGCTTTGTGCGGGTGCGCTTTGGCAGTACTGACGGCGCTGGCGCCGCGGGCTCAAGTTGGTATCCATTGCTAGATACGTTTTGCAGGTTTAGCGGCGCTAGCGGCGGCCGCCGCTCGTGCATCACTACTGACGCCGCCGGAGATTCCTCCTTTGCAGCCGGTTCCGCTGCAGCCGGCTTTGAATCATAGTCGGCAAAGGACCAGTTATAGTAACCGTCATTGCCATTGTTGTTAATGCTGTCATCACTCTTATGGTTATTATTTGCCTTTATCCCAGCCATGGCATTAGCCGTAGCGACGACAGCTTTAGCTCTTTTGGAAACAAGAGAATTGGCCCGAGATGGCACCAATAACGGTACAAGGGAATCGGGATTTGATCTCGGGGCCACCTCCGCCTGGCCAGTTTTGCCTGCACTGTTAATGCTGGTGCTGCCGTTACTGCTAGCGCGGCCGCTGGCATTGCTGTTAATGATACTTCCTGCATTGGTTCCTGCATAACTGCTGCTACTATTGTCTAGGCTATTCTCTTCCTCGTCGTCGTCTCTAGTTTTACCGTCATCCCGGCTGCTGCCGCCGCCGCCACTGCTGGCGCTAGCGCGCGTCCCGGGACTTGCATCGGTGTAGATTTGCATCTGCTGCTCAGCCGCACGCTGGGCCTTGCGGAGCGCGTACGCGGCCTTGGTGCGGTCCTTGCCCGCGACCCACGCAGCAAGTAGTTCGCGCGCGTATCCTGCGGCCGCCGCACTATAAGTAACAGCAGGGGTCATCCTACTCTTTTCATGGACGCCGCTGCTAATAGCATTCCCATTGTTATTGTGATTGGCGTTGCTAGGCGCAGACACCACAGCGGCAGCAGCGGCGCCAAAGCGTGACCGCCGCGGCGGCGGCGCTACTGGCACAAGCGCTGCAACAAAGGGGAACTTCAACAGCTGGGCGGCCAAGGGCCTTTGTGCGGGGATCTTTTGAAGACAAGCATCAACAAACTGGCGCACCTGGGCCGAGTACTTGTGGCGGCTGGTGGCCGGGGTTGTGTTTACACTCTTATTGTTCTCACTGTTGCTGCTGCCGCTGCTGCTGGGTTGTTCACATTCAGTCGAAACCTGCGCAAGCGCGTGGATCTCTTCCAGCAAGCGGTCCTTGCGACGCTGCCAGACGGGCAGCAGCGGCGCCGGCGCGCGCACAATCTCCATCATCGCCTCGGCCGGGTGCACCCCGGCGCGCGGCGGCGCGCCCTCCAAAAGCTCAAAGATTGTGGCGCCTAGCGACCACACGTCGGCGCGGGTAGCGTAGCCGTCCTGGCGCATGATGACCTCGGGCGCCATCCAGTAGGGCGTGCCGACAAACGTGCGCCGCCGCGTCAGCGACGCCGTCAGCCGCGCCGAGACGCCGAAATCGCTAAGCTTGACGGCGCCGGTCCGCGTAAGCAAAATGTTGGCGGCTTTAATGTCACGGTGGATGGTGCGATCGCCGTGCAAATAGACAAGCCCTTGCAGCGCCTCGGCAGCAATTGCTGCTACCACGGGCTCGGGCAGTGGGCCCATGTACTTGACGAGGTCGGCGCACGAGCCGGCGTCGCACAGCTCCATAACAATCCACAAGCGTGTGTCCTCGACAAAACTTGCGTAAATGCGCGTAATTTGCGGCGACCGCACGCGGTTAAGAAATTGCACCTCTTGTAAAATTTCGTGGACTTCATCATCGGTTGTTTCAAAATCAATAACCTTGACCGCCAGCACTTGCTGCGTTGCCTTTTTTATACTAATTGCAATCCAAAAAAAAAAAAAAAAAATAAAGGGATTTTGTTAGTGCTTTGTGCAACATTGACCGAGAGGAGTGGTTTACACGCACCATCGGTATACGCAGCCAAAACTGCCCTTGCCAATCATTTCCAGTTGGGTGTATTCGTACGCGCTCATCCTTGAAACCCAGACTTCAAAATAAAAATAAAAAATTCCAAAAGTTTTCAAAAAAAAAATTATCGTAGAGTAGAGCCTTGATGGTCTCAATTTGTTTGCTGGTAGGACTACTTTCTACAAAAAAAAAAAAAAAAAAAAAAAAAAAAAAAAAAAAAAAAAAAGATAAATAAAAAAAGAAGAAAAAATGTCAACCATATTACCACCACTTTGAAACTGTAACACGGCAGCAGTTGTGTCTACAACGGCATTGTATCTGTTAAAAGCATTTTTTTTTTTCAAAAAAAAAATAGTTATAATACAAGAAAACAAAACCTGATCCAATGTAAAGTTATTTACCAAAAGATAAACGCTTTTGGAACTTGCCGGAAGTTGTTTTCGGTTGTGTGCCACCAGAACTACTGGGCACGCCCGTCGCCACAGGGGACGACTGGGGGGCCGAGCTTGCTGTATTGCCACTTGGAGCTGACAGCTTGCTGACCGAGCCAGGCTTGTTAGCATGTGTGCCCGATTTGTGACCCATCTTGCTCTGTAAATAGTTCCACGCCGCGCTTGACATGTGCGATTCGTTAGTTGCCGCAAGCGCCACCGAACCCTGCTCTGGAGTGTTTAGCAAAAGTAGCTCTACAATTGGGAAGACACTGCATGACGCGGAGGCTGTACGCAGCGAATACGTGATGATTGACTCCTCGGCCTTGTCGTCACCATCATCCTTGTCAATCAAAATATTTGTATTTGCCCGCGACGCCAGCGCCCGCAAAATGCCAATAACGTCCTTGTTCTGAACCGCTATCCGAAGATAGGCGTTAGGTCGATCTAGAATCTGCACGTACTTCTTCTCAATGTACTTTTCGCGAATAAACGCAGCGCGATTCTCGGAAATCTTGACTGGGTTCTTTGGATGCAGTAGCGTTGCTTCCCAAATGCTGTTTATGATACTGTTATTGACGCTCTTGATCAGTGCAACCACCTCGGGCGTAAACGACACTGTATCCAGCGTTAGCGACCGCACCTTGGAAATGTGCGAGCCCAGCGACCGATGCACTCCAGAACACTCAATACACAGGATAGTCAAGAGGTTGATGGAAATCCACTCAACCTTGTTTGAGGAGCCGCAGTCCGCGCAGTACCGGTTACTAACGTCCAAGGTGTATACAATCTCGCTTAGCCGGGTACTTCCCTTCTTTTCCGGCTGGGCTTTAGTAGGTTTGATTGAAAGCGATGGCTTGTAAGGACTAATCTTTTCCGTCACGTTTTTCTGGGTGCTTGTGCGGCGATGGATCGATACCTTTCTTGAATTTATCTTGGCAAACTCCTCCCTTAAATCACTTAGACTGTTATTATCCACGGGCTCATCGGGCAATCTGACCGCGCTGGTAGAGACAGGCGAGAGCTTGGACTCGTGCGAGCCACTCTGATTGGTGTAGGCTGGCCGAATAGTAGGCAAGTCGGATGAGGCAGAGAAGTCCTTGATAGAGTTAGAAGATCCCTCTAAACTTGATGAAATACCGTTGTTGATTGACCGGATCCACGATTGCATATCCTCTTCAGACGTCGCCTGGTACACCCGCTTGTAGTGCGGTGTCACGACCTCAAAGCAAAACCGGCGCTCAGCGTTTCTCGCTTCACGCACCAGCGCCATCTTCAAATTAATAGGATCGTTGTGCAAATCCACACCTTGCTTCCAGTTTGTGTACTCGCACAGCTTGCCTCCAGCCAACACTACCCAAAACTTGTGCCAACCACCAGTTTTGTTCAGGTTTATTTGGTCGTTAAAGCCGCCGGGTCTGCTCATGGCCCAAAGCAAACCCTCCTTACGGCGATTAGATTCGGCTAATTTTCCATCCAAATCTATTGGCGACGTAATGGTTTTCTCAGGACTGCCAACAATCATCCCGGGGCTGTGCACTCTCAAAGCCTCAGGAACAGTTGAAGACAGGGGATTAGACAAAGACAATGGCGACGGATGAATAATGCCAGCATTAGAAATGGAAATTGGCGATGTGATGGAATGATCGTAGTCGTCGGCTAAACCAGTCGTCAATGCTGAGTTGATGTTATTAAAATTAGAATTATTAGGAATGGGCGAAATAGAGGTATTTGTGTTCGTCGTAAATGCAGTGTTTGGCAGAAATTTGTCATTGATTGGAGACATGACATCTGCATGAGAATCCTTGGTCGGTGGGCGCTCGATAAGCCGGCGGTGCTCCTCACGCTCTGTTCGTTGGCGATTCCACTCCTTGTTAGAGTCCTGAATTTCATTCACAAATGTAAGCAAGTTATCCTTGAAACCGCTTTGCAAGCGCTCGCCAATTGCAATATAGCGGTTCATTTCTTGCTCAGCATAAAGTGCCATCTTTGAAATAACAATTTGTTGCTTTCTACCGCCGTGGAGATCCTGAAAGTACGAGTAGTAGTCAAAACGACGCAGCTCAAAAGCCTTGCGGCGCTCAGCATATTTGGTGTCACTTTCCAACTTTTTCTTGCCCTTAGCCTCCTGCTTGACTGACAGATAGCGCGAGAGCCACGCATAGTATTCTCTTGACTCGTCGTCAAACTCCTTCTTGCGCTGATCAAATGACTTAATATCTTGATCGTAGAATCTACGCAACGGAATAACGACATTTTCATTGAGGTCCACAGTTGACCGTCTTAGCAATTCAAGCTCAACGTAGGGGCCATTAGCCTTGGCGTTGTAAAAATTTGAAACCAAAGGCTGAAATGAGGTAATACCAGAATCGGCCATCTCTTGCGCACTCTGAAGAAATAAAACATGAGCCTCAATTAGACTATTTTGGCGTTCGTGCACCATGAGCGCCCGTTTCAACAACTTTTTCACTTTGACTTTCAGCAGACCTGTCTTCTTTTCAAGTGACGCAATTGTGGCTCTAAACAACGGGCCGTCCTCAGGTTGAGACGAAGAGTTTTCATTGGGTCGCGGAATGGCAACACTGGCAGTACTAGGCGCATGAGCTGGAGATTGCAGCGGGGGTTGAATGGGTTGTTGCTGTTGCTGTATGTGTAGTGGCGGCGGTGGCGGCAGTTTTTTCTCGCGAGGATCAATAGCCTCTGTGTCTTTATCAGAAATAATCATACTGGTTACAGGTTGTGAAACAGCCGTGACACCCTGCTCAGAGTCGACATCTTCAGGCGAGGCTGAAGTGGGAATAGGTGGGGCCGGAAAATTCGGAGGGGGGATTGCGTGATTATCTACCGAGTTTCTTTTTGCAATGGTAGGTGAACCACTCCGTGAATTGTCGATGCGGTTTATGTCAGTTGGAAAGTAGTACTGGTACCCTTGCGCGGAAGGAATATCGCGAAACACGGGCGACGGGCTGGTCGACAAGATCGGCGAGAGCTCTGACAATTCGGGCAGGGTACCAAGTGAGGTGTTCACCTTGGAAGGCACAGCTGGAAGGTCTGCATGATCAAGCCAGACGGAGAATCGAGCCAACTGTTTTAGCGAATGATCGCGCTTGTCGTATTCCGCAAAACAAAGTACCAGTTTCATCCCACGTTCGTCTGGTTTGAAGAGATTGCAAGAGAGCGGCGGGTAAGTTTTCCAAATGAACTCAAAAGTAGTAGGAGAAGATGAGGCCGAAGTAAAGTCACCTAGCAGAACAACATTTTCTTCATTTTGAATGTTTGGATTTTCTAAAAACTCATTGACAAGGAGATTTTCAAGTGACGAGCAAGAGGGCGCTGCAATGAAAGTTAGATTGTCGATAGAAACAGTTGAAGTGTCAATGGAGACGGTAAACTTGAGGACAGCATTTTCTGGGATTTTTAAGAGCAGGGCGCTGGATTTGGGATCGGGATCCTGAATGTACTGAACGAGCTTTTTAGAATCGAGAGATTGTGTCGATACTGACAGGCTGGTACTGTCAATGGTCGATTTGAGTAGAGGAGTGTGATTGGGCAAGATTAATGAGGGGCCGTTAAATGGTCCGATGATGTGTCGCTCTGAAGAAGAGTTTGGGTGCAATTTTGATGGCGTTGAAACCGACAGCGAGTTAATAAAAAACCTTGAAGGCGCCTTGAAAACAACAGACGAGGTGGAGTCTGCTGCTGAGGATGTAGTATCACCCATTTTGTTTTTGGCTAGAAGATATGGTGATTCTGGGTGGAGTTAGAAGGAAGAAAGAAAAAAAAAAAAATACGAAGAGCAGAAAAAGGGATGAGAACACGAGCTTACATGGAATGCTTGTTTCAAATTGAATGATTAGATGGAGGTTTTACGCCCATTCAAATAGGCATGGTTCAACCTGGTTAAAAAGAAGAATTTCGAATACTAGACAGAAATATAAATGGAGAGGAAGAGAAGAAGGAGAAATCAGGAAAAGAGGAGAGAGAAGTGAGAAGGAAAAAAAAAAAAAAAAAT
>JAJMRT010000413.1:0-20911 GCA_030558065.1 Geotrichum phurueaensis | reverse complement strand
AGGGGTGGCTGTTTTGTCAACCGTGTCATTTCCGCGTTTCTTTTTTGTACCCTCAATACTGGCTTTAGGGGTATCATTCTGACCGTCTTGGTTAGCTGTATCGATTACTACTGGTTCCGATGTTATAACTGTTCCCGGATCGCCCGGTTCGTCGGGTTCTGCACCGTGACCTTGATGGTGGTGGTGCGGCATTTTTTTTTTCTCTGAAATGTTATATCAGTTGTGGTGCCTTGATTTGTGAAAGCAAAGCCAGATTAGCATTTCATCATGTCGTTTTCTTGAAAATAAGTTAGAAAGCATTCAAATATGTTACTCTGCAGCAGGCTTTTGCTGTTGTTAGATGATTCGTCACCCAAAATGTTACCATCAGAATAGCTATTAGCATGCACATTTAACGGTTTTGAAATTGCATCTTTGCGCTTTACAGCAAGGTTTCTGGTTAAAGACACGTTACGTAGTCTATTTTTTTGGCGACAAGTACTTGTAAAATATAGGTTTATTTTGACTAGCAGGCTCTGCCTTGGCCGCAACTGGCTCTTTCTCAGTATATTTTAACCCAGATAAAAGCGGTAGTTCAGAGTTTTCAAAGAATAAAGTAGCTGAGCTTGCGTTAGCTGTCATGGAAACATTGCTCAAATTTACAAAATTTTCCAACTGAGACTCATTGAGTGACATTGAGGAAACAAATGAAGAAGATTGATTAGATTTTGAGCTTGTTCTTTTGATATTTTCCATTTTCAAGATTTTTGGATAGATTGAGAAAGGTTCCTGGGCAAGAATATTGCGCTTTCTTTTAAGAGAAACAGTATTTGGGGTAGTTTTGGATTCAGGATTAGTAACACATTTGATGCAACTGGGGGAATAGGTATTGATTCTACTCTCAATAAAATTAGTGCAAATTGGAGCAATGTAGTCGTTTTCATTCTTGATTTTTTTTGGTGTAGAATTGGACCTGTTGTCAACTGCTGTTAGACTTTTAACGGATGCCGATCGAGATTCATCAATTTTACGCTCATCATCAATACGTGAATTGAAAACAATATTTGTGCTGTTGCAAATATCTTTGTCATAATTAATATCAAGAATGCTTTTAGAGCTACTGCTGTTTGAACTCAAGGATGAGGTGTTGAGAGAAGTTTTGGCACTAATATTTTTGTATTTGTTTGGTGAAAAGGATTTGTTTAATCCGTTGCTGAAAATCAGTACTTCTTCAGATGGAAGCCGATCCAAAAATATTTTTCTGAGAGGTTCCTTGGCTTGAAGTGGTTCAGATAAGAAGTAATCCCAAATACTTTTGCCAACACCAATATCAAAATTAGTGTTAGTAGAATTTTCTATTTTCTTATTGTCGGATGTAAGAATGGAACATAAGTCAATTGAGACAGGCAAAATTCTAGCGATATTTACCGGTTCCACAGATTGATCAGGGTTTTTTGCAGCTGCTCGCTCATCAACTGGTAACTTTTTAAATTTAAGCTTATTTTCGTTTCCAAATGTACTATCATTGTATCTTGTTATACCAAGAGTCTGAGTACTATATTTTGTTGGCGACGGTTCAGGATAATGGGTATTCATGACGCTGATTTTTTTGAGTGACTTGCTGCCTGTCTCAATCAAACCTTCAAAAGTATCTGTGTCATCATATTCAACACGAATTCCATCTTTTGATAGCTTTGGGATATTGTTATCTAAACCATCACCATTTTCAAAATCCATTAACTTTGCTGCTTGAATAGAAGAGTCATTGTGATGTTTAAGCTTGAGAGTGGCACAAATGTTAGGCAGCTTAGAGTTCAACACAGGAGAGGATGGTAGCTGAGCTATAGAAGTCAAAGCAGAGGTTGAAGAAACGGAGTTTTGAGTGAAAATAAATGACGAAAGCGGATCGACAGAAGATGTCGATAAGTGGGTTGCTATTTTAGCAAGTTCGTTATTATCTTTTTCCAAAGTGGCATTTTCAGGGATATAAATTGCTAAACACTAAAGATGTCAATCTTAACACCTTTTTCAAATAAATGGAATACGTGACGGCTACTCACACTAGATATCTGTTTACCATTTTCTGGTTCACAAGAGTCTCTTTCTTTTTCTGGTTCACAAGAGTCTCTTTCTTTTTCAAGAGATGTAGCGGCTCGAGTCTTTTCTTGCGGTTTCATGGGCATTGTGTTATCATAGCTAAACACTTATCAGTATTTCAAGGCTAAGTATTTGATGAAATCTATATTCTCCAATAAACAATCTTGAATGACAAGTAAAACAAGATACTCACAGTTTTTTATTTTTTAATCCATCTGCTATAGCTTTGTTCATTTTTCCAAAACTTCCTTCGTTTCAAAGACAAGGTCTTCGAT
This sequence comes from Geotrichum phurueaensis, assembly GCA_030558065.1. NCBI lineage: Eukaryota > Fungi > Ascomycota > Dipodascomycetes > Dipodascales > Dipodascaceae > Geotrichum > Geotrichum phurueaensis. Next base: position 18,560 of record JAJMRT010000413.1, on the reverse strand, counting down.
TTCAGTGTGAGCAAGGTCAGCTATAAGTTTGGCCTGATTTTGTAGCAATTTGATAGTTTCCTCTCGTCCTTTTATTTGAGATGTCTGATGTTTTGCGACTGTCGTTCTCTATAGATAAATAAAAAAATCCATTTAGTGAGAAAGCAAAAGATACCTACTGGATTTGTTGATGTTGTTCTGATAAAGTCAAAAATGATTACTTTTTTGAACTATAGATTTTAATGTTACAAATGTTGTGACATCTAAATTGTAGTAGTTAGGGCTGACGGATTTTAGACAATAGAAGAAGTCTGAGCCAACGTATAGTTTTATAATTAAATGATAATTGTCTAGACAATCGCCAAAAATTAAAGGAACAAGCAAAATCAAATTGAAGAAACATTTAGACTAGAGTGAACAAAAGAATTGAAAAAAAAAAAAATAGCACAAGGTATTTGTTGGCCAACATTATAGCTAAAAAAAAAAAAAAAAAAAAAAAAACCACGAAAGCCTCATATTCTACAGAAATGGCCAACTCCGTTTATTTGTTAATTAACATAAAATATACTAAAGTATGCTAACTATTGTAAAATTTCAATAAACTTCGCTTAATCAAATTTTTTTTTTCACTTTACTGGATTAGGAAGAACCATTGCCACAACAGCATACAGCGATTGGATTTGTTTGCACTTGTTCATTTGGCATTCTCTATTGTCAAGAGATTTTTGAATCAGCACTGAGAGCTGAACATTAGAATCATCTCAAAAGCAGCTGAAGAAATATCTAGAATTCAAAAAAAAAAAAAAAAGAAACAGAATAAAGCAACAACAAAACACATTAATATAAATTATAAAAGCATACATAAAATTTTGACGATTTTACTCTTCATCGTCCTCAATCTTAGGAGCAAGGAAGAACTGGACGTAACCAGCGGGGATCTGGTACTTGATGACAATGGGGACGTCGGGAGACATGTGCAGGGTGACAACATTAGACAGAGAGCCAGACTTGCAAGTGAACAGCAGGTACTTAAGGTTGAAAGAAAGCTTGACAGGCTCCTCGACTTGAACCTTGACACTCTTGTTGTCGTCACCAAGATCAGTTTTAGGCTTGAGGTGAATGGAACCGGCACCAATGTCACCCTCAGCGGAGAAGCGGACACCGTCCTTGGTGACTTCAATGGTGACGGACTCGGACAGAACACTCATGTCACGGCAAATGCGCTGGAACTCGGATGATGGCATGTTAATAGTAACTTTATGCTCAGTTTCGGGGATGGCCATGTTCTCCTGCTCAATTTCCATAAGCTTAAGGTTGTATTCAGAGATTCTGTCCTGCGAAGCATCCTCAAAGATCAGGTTCAGGTTAGAACCATTGTCATCAGCTCTCAGAGTGAGAACATCATCGTTGTTACCACTCTTCAGGACCTTCATCAGAGACTCAACATTGATACCCAGCGGAATGTTACGATCACATCTGTAAGTAGAAAATGCTTCGGTGTAGAGCTTGAAGGAGACAAGAGCAATATGAGAGTCATCCATAGCCTGGAGAGAAATACCCTCCTCAGAACAGTCAAAGTTACAGTTCTGAACAAGATCTCTAATTGACTCGATGACGCGCTTCATAACAGCGGCTTCAGAAAGTTGTGCTTCCAACATTTTTATTCAAGCTAGATTTGTCGTGTTAGTAATCAGATAAAATGGATGTAGAACACGAATCATTCTATCAAACTTTTTGGACATACTGTGATAATTGAAGATGATGACTTGGTGGCGTGTATATGGATCACTTAGTCAGATAAATTACTAGAGTAAATAGTAATAGAAATAAATAAGTTGATTGAAAAAAAAGGAAGAGAAAGAAAGAAAAAGAAAAAAAAAATTAGAAGGAAAAAGAGTGGGAAAATTCTATTTATTTACTTTTTTTTCTTCTAAAGGACGCGTTTGGCCACATCAAAAATTTTTTTTCAGTGTTTTGTCAAATAACCGCGTCGCGGTGTAATAAACTTTAACAGGCAAAAAACATTTCGCGTTGTTGCCTTTTTGGGAAACAATTGAAACACGTCGCGTCGAGACAATAGAAAAAAAAATTTATACACATATTTTTCAAATGAGCTGTAAACAAGGTTGATGTAAAAAAAAAAAAAAAAAACAATTAATGAATCGTCAAGTAAAAATGCATCCCATTTCTTTCATTAGCATGAAGCAAACATCAAAAAATTCCCATAAATTAAAAAAAAACACATATAATAATAAAATAATTAAGTACTAAGCACATTAATCCTTGTTCATGATAGAACAGTTAGGATGTCTAATAAGAACAGATCTTTCAAGACGATGACCGTCTTCATCAGGGAAACCTTCACCTCTCATTTCCATAAGAATATTATCCTTGAGCAGTCTGTTAATAACTTTCTTAGCGAGCAACTCCTCAGCCTGAGCATCAGCAACTGTATCAAAGTTTTCTTCCTCCTGCTCAAGATACCAGTTAATTAGCTCTTCTCTTGTCAAGCCATTACCGTTTTCAGCCTCATCTTGGTTGACTCTGCCCACAAAAAGATTCATCATAGCCGCGTATTTTTCATAAGTGATTTTAGTCTTGGGGCGAGGGGCAGGCATTTCTTCAGCACTAGGCGTAGCATGGCGAGATGCCAGCTGAGGAGGCTCAAGAGTGGGTTCACGACGAGCGGTATCAGCTAGAGTTTCAGATGCATTCTGCATGGTATCGTCATCTTGGTTTTCATTGTCTTGTTCTTCATCAACTTCTACATCATCATGATCAACATGAATGATGGATTGTCTAAGAAGGTTGAAAGCTTCATTGACAAACTCGGGAGTGATTTCATTGACACAGTTGGCTCTGGCGATTGCTTCAGAAAGACGGATCATACTCTCTAATTGACGAACAGTGATTCTGTAAGAGTTACGGCCCATGCCTTGAGCATCATCGGTTCTAAGTTCTTTATACTTGTCGACCAGAAACTTGCGAGCAGCTTTAGTCATCTTAGGCTTAAAGGTTCTAGCATATCGGATATACCGCTGGAGTTGCTCAGTAGTAAAAGGAGGGTTGATAGCTTCATCTTCCATCATGTGAAGTTGGACAATATGGTCAGCCAGCTTAGTATCAATGCGCTCATTGGGATCATCCAAAACAACAAAAAACAAATCAAAACGAGACATGATTGGAGCACTCATATTGATGTTAGCTCTGAGACCCTGTTTTCTGTTGTAACGACCACCGATAGGATTTGCGGCAGCAAGAATAGAAGTCCGAGCATTTAGAGTAGCCTGAATACCAGCCTTGGCAATAGAAATAGTCTGCTGTTCCATAGCTTCGTGAATGGCGACCTGGTCGGAAATATCCATTTTGTCAAACTCATCAATAGCGCAGATACCATTGTCGGCAAGCATCAAAGCTCCCGCTTCGATAGTGTACTCACCGGACTCTTCATCTTTCACAACAGCAGCAGTCAAACCAGCAGCAGAGGAAGCCTTACCAGATGTATAGACAGCTCTCGGTAGGATACCGCAAACATACTTCAAAAACTGAGACTTAGATGTAGAGGGATCGCCAACGATGCACACATTGATATCACCACGAAGATTGATACCCTCCATGGTTACCTTGTGTACACCACCCATTAGCTGAAGCAAGATACCTTTCTTGACTAACTCATGACCCCAGACAGTCGGAGCAATCGAATCAACCAAATTAGCATAAATATGACTGGAATGCACCATCGAAGCAAGTTCTTCTCTCTCTTCATCGGTAAGAGACATAAGATATTCGTCTTGTTCCTTTTCGCCTTGGTTACCATCACCTCTAATATCACCATGAGAGGCGTCGCGGGCGTCAGACTCTTGAACCATACAAGCCAAAAATGCGAGCTTGTAAGTAAGGTCACGGACACCGAGGGATTTCAGACCAGTAACTCCCGAATTGAGACCGTCACCAACTCTACCAGCTCCTTTACCATCTCTCACGGCAGTGGGCTTGACACCAGGTAAACCCAATTGAGCTACGTCAGGAATGACAATCTCAGTACCTGTGAAAACGCATTTATCACCAGCTTTGGCGCGGTCGACAATATCACCACGTAGAATGACATCAAGGGTTCTGGGCATGGAACCAGTTGGGATTTCGTTAGCGTTCTCTTGGATTCTCACTCGCTGCCAATCAATAAACTGACTCTTGGCAACATTTAGAGTCCATGCGTTTGTGTTTTTGCAGGTTCTATTGATGCAGCTTCGTGGTTCTGTGTACTTGAAGACTTGCTCAACCCCTTCGTTAATTGCCCGACACTCATCGCAAACAAAAGTAGCCTTGTAAAGCTCGGGCCGCACTTCACTTGATCTAGTGACAGTTCCTGAAATAGATATTAAGGAGCCAACCTTATCTGATCGAAGATCGCTAATTCTATGAATGACAGGAAGGTTGTAAAAGGCAATTTGATAAACTTTTTCGTTTTCCTCAGAAGTGGTGGTGCTCGTTCCAGTAAGAGTATTTGATTGAGATCCGGCGTCTGAAAGACCCAATCCTTGTGAATCAAGTAATCCAGGAACATATTTCTTGATCAAACGACGAAGGCCTCTTTGTAAAAAAGGTAAAAATCTGTAATAGTTTTCGGTGACAGCTTCAGCAAGAACACCATTTTCGACAGTCTGAAGATGAGTGTAGTCGACATAGAGAGTGGCTAGTTCAAAATGTTTGAGACCCTTAATTTGCGTAATATAAAAGCGACTATCAACTTGACTGTCATTGTAATCGTTTTCAGTAAAGTTTTCTAAAAAGTGCTCGAAAGATTCTCGCACTTTTTCACCAGTGAGGTCGGTCACTTTTGGAATGACAGATTCTAGAAGATATCTTCGCTGTATGTTGATAGCACTTGTAGTATCATCATACGTAGGTTCAACAGTGCCGTTCATTCTGGGTGTAGGGAATGCATCACTATGAGGGGTAACACCCGAAGAAGTAGGAAGAGAAGGATATGTTCCCGTACGCGAACCAGCGTTGTAAAAGGGAGAAGAAGGCAGAGGCGATCTACCCGGGGTATTATCGGACATCAGAGAGTCAAGTCGAGACATTCTAGTATATATTTAGTGATTATTACAATATGGTATTTTGAACAGGTGGATGATGATAAGATTAATTTGAAAAAAAAGACGATAAGAAAGAAAACAAGAAAAAGAATTGAAGTAAAGAAAGAAAGAATTGACAAGGAGGTTTGTTTATTTTTTTCCCACGATTTTTTTTTCCCATTAACTTTCCTAATTGGGATAAATTGAAGACGCGTTCAACCAGTCGCTGTGGTGAAAAATTAATTAGTAAGAATAAATTAAAGCTTAGGTAACGGAATTAATTTACCCTACTCGGAAATCAAACATGGAATGGTTTTGTGTCTTGTTGTGATGAAGAATTAAGAACTCTACTTTATTGTAACTCGAAGACATCTAATACCAGTCTCAAAGACAATGTTATGGCTCCCATACGAAAGTATCTAAAGCTAACGAAAAGTTCTGTCGTTGCTGTACAGATTTTTTTGGACCAGGATCTACTGCTCTCGTTGGTTCAAAAAGTCAGAAACGCGTACGATGGTGGCGAGACTGACAGCATTTCTGAACTTAGTCTATTTTCTCTGCCTAACAAAGATATCAACAAATTTCTTGAAGTTTTGAGTCCTCACTTGATACGTGTGTTTAGCTCGGCTGAGAATAACAGCTATAGTGCTCATGAATTTTTCAATTTAAAAGGCATTACTTCCGCCAAAGTCTTGAAAAGAGATAGCGACGTGATGAATTATCGGCTTCAAGAAAATGGATGGAAGGCAACAGTCAAAATCACGCGTCCAGAGGACCATTTTTTCCCGACTTACTCTGATGAACAATTGATTGAACGAAAAGTTTCATTGAATGAAACAATTGACATTGAGGAGCATGCTGCTCAACTTGGAGAGGACGAAGATGAAAAGCCTCTCAATCTGAAAAAACAACTCGCTGTCAAGTACTACCGTTTGTTTTTAGCAGACGACCAAAAAGTTGTTGTACACATTCAAGAGAGACCAACAAGAACATAGAATAGATATATGAAACGATTATGTACAATATTCAAAATAGATCAACTTAAATCTCGATTTTCAAATGTGATTTCAAAACTCTGAAGCCAAGGCAACGTTTTTTTATTTATTTATTTTTTGTTGAAACCATAAACAAACCCTAGAAATTAGTGGAAGTTCTAGTGAAACTTGTTGGATTCACAGATGATGAAGATTTTAAAAAGCCTTTAGAGGCTTGCATGTTCTCCAAAGGAGTTCTTTTGTTCTGATTCGATTCTGAATGGCTAAACCGTTGTCGCATATCTGTTTCATTTTCAAATTATTTTTTTTTTGTTCACAACACTTGGCTTTTATTTTTTGTTGGTTTAATATCATCTTGTGTAAAATAAATGGCTGGAATCATTCAAGATGTTGAGCAATATTAAATTGGCAATTGGTGCGCTCACTGATTGACCAGAGCTGCCCAGATTTATCCCAGTCAGGCACCCAAGAAGCTTAGTGATGTAAAACACTATTCGCATGTGAAAATGCATACACTCACGTGACACATATTCCCAACAAAATCTTCGAGACAAGTAATGGCTTTGGCATGTGACAGTTTAGTAATGTTTTTTGGGGTTTGCTTTGCGTTACCAACTCTTGAAAACCTGGGGATAATATGGACTCTACTCTCAGTAAAAGAAGAACAAACTGCAGTCAATTGAACACATATCAATGAATAAAATATATAGGAAAAGCTAAGAAATGAATCTTCTGGTGATATTTATCAAACCAGTTGCAAAAATTAACAAGAAAGTCTAGATATATAGAAATGATTTTTTTTTTTTTTTTTTTCGTTAGAGTATATACTAGAGACCTGATTTATTAGGATAAAAGGTACACAATGATCTATATCAAATCTTGCTGATAACATTTATAAGGATAGAAACTTTATTGTTAATTGTCAAATTGATTAATCGAAAATTTCAACTCAATTTTTGATTTTTTGAAAATAAAAACTCAATCATATATTTTAATCCTTTTATTACTCCCTTCTTCTTTCTTTCTTCTTTCTCATCTCTATTCCTTTGGCTTCTTTCTTTTTGAATAACCGCTCAGAAGTTTCTAAACCCCTCTTTGTAGTAGTTTACTACAACCCCACTACTTATTATTCTTTTTCTTTGCTTGGATTTTGAATATTTGCTACACGCTAATTTCTTGACTCCTCACAAACATCACTATCATGACTACAGAAACAGATTTAACATCTTCGATGGCTACTGGTGTCAATTTCACAAAACCTGCTCCAGTGCTTACAACACCATCTCAACCAGAAGAGAATGAAAAAAACAAAAAGATTTACGGCCGCATCCCCGATGGAACTTGTATGTATCTTACGTTTAGCTTCAGCCATTGACTCCATTCTTCAGTGTACTAACTTACCTGTTTTACTTAGTATTTGTTGTTCCTAAAACTGAGGACATGGTTCGTACTCTCTTTGATCCGAGAGTGAAAAAATCCTTCACTGATGTGTTGATTGTTACCGTACTGGTCTTCTACACATCCCTTTATTTTATACTTCCATCCAGTTGGAGAGTTCCAGTATATGGATTCTTGTTTGCTTTCTGGCGACTGGCTTACAATGGTGGGATTGGCTGGCTTTTGGATCAACAATCCAAGTATACACGCCTCACTAAATTTGCGCATGACCACAAGCTATTTGATAAGGTCAATGAAAACAAAGTTTGGCACAGAATTTTGAAGCATGACCTTTCCAGCAAGTTGGAAAGCGATTACGATTTTTACAAGGCACCTTTGGAATACAACACATGGTTATTATTCCGTCATTTTGTCGATTTAGTTCTAATGAGTGATTTTACAAACTATATACTACTGGCTGTTAGCTGCTTTTCCAAAAGTAACCAGTCTATTTTGCTGGTAGCTGGCAGATGGATCGCTGGTATTAGTTTGTTTTTGTTCAATCTCTGGGTGAAACTTGATGCTCACCGCGTGGTAAAAGATTATGCATGGTACTGGGGTGACTTCTTTTTTCTCGAAGAAATTGAATTAACATTTGATGGTGTCTTTGAGCTGGCGCCTCATCCCATGTACTCAATTGGATATGCTGGTTACTATGGCATTTGCCTGATGACCGCTAGCTACACCTTGTTTTTTGTTTCTGTGCTTGCCCATGCTTGTCAGTTCATTTTTCTCATTTTCATTGAGAATCCTCATATTGAAAAGACATACAATCCTCCGCCTATTCCCAAAAGAAAAAACACGATTGAGTCCCAGGCCACGTTCAAACCACGCGAATCACTTTTGGCTGAATTGAATGAATTAAATAATGACAATGTGTTTCCACAAACTGTTTCAAAACCCAAGCTTCCTGCTCTCTTGATTTTTACCAATTTTCAGCTTACCCGTTCTAGTGACGTTTTGACACTTCTTTTGGCATTTTACTCAGTCATTCTTCTGGCTGTTCCCAGAACAACCTTCTGGTTTTTGGTTACGTTGGTTACGGCTGTATCATGGCGAGTGTTTCATATCTGGGGCCTTGGCCACATTTTGAGCAGCCAGAGTGAAGACAAAGGTTGGATGAGACTATTTTTGAAATATGGCAAAACCCCTGATGATGCTTACGAGCAGTGGCAAGTCATCTACAACTTGAGCACAATTATGTCTTATATTTCCTTTTTTGTTGTTGCTATTAGGCAGCGTGAATCCATCGAATTTGTTCCCTACTGGCCTTTTAAGTACATTATTGGTTCTATGCTGATTGCTTTGCAAACTTGGACTAGTATTTCAATCTACGAGTCCCTAGGTGAGTTTGGTTGGTTCTTTGGTGATTTTTTCTACCCGGAAAAGGCAAAGACTCTTACGTATTCTGGAATCTATCGTTATTTGAACAATCCTGAACGTCTTTTTGGTATCTCTGGTGTTTGGGGACTGGCCCTAATTTCTGGAAGTGCATCCGGATATCTTGTTGCCTTCGTATGGACTATTGGAGGGTTTTACTTCATCAAGTCTATCGAACAACCCCATATGCAAAAGCTGTATGGAAACCAGATTAGAGCTGAAGCGGGGTTGACTAAAACCATTAAACGTGCTAGTGAGATTTCTTTGCCACTCGAAAACACTATGCAGTTTATTCAAGGCTTTATTGACAAGTTGATGAAAGAGATTTTCAATTATATTGAAACTTTTTTAGGTCAGGCTAAGCCTAAAATTCAATCTCGTGTTAAGGACACAAAAAGTCTTTTAAAGGAGTACCCTTCCAAGCTCCCTATCGTTCGTCTTTCCGACAACTTGAAAAACATGGATTCTTCCTTATACAGTTTGAAGGTAAATTGTGAGAGCTCAGGTAATATTAATGTAGAGTTTGGTGCTCCAATTGAAGTTCAATGGACTGCTGATCCAAAGCATTCTGTTCGCGATTGGATTGGGCTATATCGCGTTGATCAAAACTCATCCGAGTTGGTTACCAATGTCAGTAGCAAAGGTCACTGGTCTGCTGTGGATAAGACTGGATATGAAACACATACCAGTACCATTAAGGTTAACAACAAGAGCTCTGGAGTCGTGGAATTCATTGGTGATACACTTGTGTGGAAAACTGGAGAATACCAATTCAGATATCATCATGACGGCAAATACAATGTTGTGGCAATCTCACCCAAGTTTTCAATAGTTGCCACACCAGTCCTTGCTGACAAATTTCCCGAGTTGAGTAAGGAGCTATTGCCAATCGTTCAGCGAATTTTTGCTAGCAGCGATTACATTCCTCCGGGGACAATCAATGAAAACTGGGATTTAGAAGAAGAAGTTATTATCAAAAGATTGGTGGAAGCTGTTCAAGCATACTGTGCTATTGATCTCGCACCCAAAGTGCTTGCTTCAGATGAAAGCATTGGTCAACTTGCATTGAGAATTGCTCAGATCAAGAAGTTTTTACAGCCTTTTGACAGCGCCAAATAAACTTTTGATATATTGAACATATTATTTCAAATAAAAGTAGAGAGCAAATCAATTTAGAATAAACTGTATATAAACGATTATGGTGAGTACTTACTGGAATCTTTCTATGACATGATGATTCTCACTTGAATTTATTTTGACCTTAGAAGCTAGAACTTAAAAGTTTGAGCATAAAACTTAGAGTTTGTAGAACTTTATTACTAATATCTTAACTTTTGAATTTGTCCTTACCCTGATTATTTATGCCCTGTCATCACCACAAGCAGTCTTTGTAAATGGATCTTAAACATACTTTAATTTCCTCTTCTTTTTTCTTCTCTACTTCATTACCAACCATTCCTTCTTCCAACTTTTCTAATTTCTTCCTTTCATATATTTTAAATCATTTCCCTCTCTATTGGAAAAGGTAGAAAGCATTCACTATCTCTATTTAAAGTACAATTGTTACAATGAGTGTAAGTACAAGAATCATTGCCTTGTGGTCAGTTGCCACTAATACTAATTATTTGCAGGACGCTATGGATGTTGACAGACGTGAGGGTGAGATTGATGAATCCCTCTACTCTCGTCAGCTTTATGTTCTTGGAGCTGATGCCATGAAAAGAATGGGCAGGTCCAATGTTTTGGTTGTCGGCCTGAAGGGTCTTGGTGTCGAAATTGCCAAGAATATTGCGCTTGCCGGTGTCAAAAGTCTTACCCTGTACGATCCTGCTTTGACCACTATCTCAGATCTTTCTTCTCAATTCTTTCTTAGAGAAACCGACATTGGTAAAAGAAGAGATGAGGCTACTATGCCTAGATTGGCCGAGCTCAATCAGTACGTCCCCATTTCGATATTAGAAGGCAATATTCTTGATGAGAGCGTTATTACCAAGTTCCAAACTATTGTTCTCACCGAGACGTCATTAGAAGACCAATACAAGATCAATGAGATTACACATAAGCATAACATTGGTTTTATTATGACAGACACTCGTGGCCTTTTCGGCAATATTTTTGTTGATTTGGGTTCTTCCTTCACAGTCATTGACCCCACTGGAGAGGAGCCTATTACAGGAATTGTTTCAGACATTGACGAGCATGGAAACATTGCAGTTCTTGATGACTCTCGCCATGGTTTGGAAGACGGAGACTTTGTCAAGTTCTCTGAGGTTATTGGTGCCGAGGCACTCAACGATGGCAAAGCTTACAAGGTAAAGGTTTCTGGTCCCTACGCATTTCAAATCCAGGATGGTCCTAGCGGTTTGGGAAGTTATAAGAGAGGAGGTGTCTTTACTCAAGTCAAGCAGCCAGTTCAAATTTCTTTCCAATCTCTGGCTGAGCAAGTGAAGACCCCCGAATTTCTCATTTCTGATTTTGCCAAGTTCGATCGTCCTAACACTCTCCATGTTGGTTTTTTAGCTCTCCAAGGTTTTTCCAACAAGTATGGTCGTTTGCCTAAACCCCATGGTGAAGAAGATGCCAACGAGCTTGTTCAAATCGCTAAAAATGTTCAAGCTGGTGGCACCGATCTGGGTGAGTTCGATCTCGATGAAAAAATCATCAAAGAGCTGTCATACCAGGCTCAGGGTGATCTCCCTGCCATGAACGCCTTTTTTGGTGGTTTTATTGCCCAAGAAGCTCTAAAGGCTGTTACTGGCAAGTTTACTCCTATCAAACAATGGCTTTACTTTGATGCCTTGGAGAGTCTCCCTGCCAAGATCGTTAGAACTGAAGAAAACACTGCTCCTATCAACTCCCGCTATGATGGCCAGATTGCCGTCTTTGGTAAAGAGTTTGTTAAAACCGTTCAGAACCTCAAGGTTTTCCTTGTTGGCTCTGGTGCTATTGGATGTGAGATGCTCAAGAACTGGGCCTTGATGGGTGTTGGCTCCGGTCCTGATGGCCAGATTTTCATTACTGATAATGATTCTATTGAGAAGAGTAACTTGAATCGACAGTTCCTGTTTAGACCTACTGATGTCGGTAAACAAAAGTCTGAAGTGGCCGCTGTGGCTGCTGTGGCTATTAACCCCGAATTGAAGGGCAAGATCAACACTAAGCAGGACAAGGTTGGTCCCGAGACCGAGAATATCTTTAACGATGATTTCTGGAACGGCTTGGATTTTGTTACCAATGCTTTGGACAATGTCGAGGCTAGAACTTACGTTGATCGCCGATGTGTCTTTTTCAAGAAACCATTGCTTGAGAGTGGTACTCTTGGTACCAAGGGTAATGTTCAGGTTGTTTACCCCTACCTTACCGAAAGTTATTCTTCTAGTCAAGATCCCCCTGAGAAGAGCATTCCTCTCTGTACTCTAAGAAGTTTCCCGAACAAGATTGATCATACGATTGCTTGGGCCAAGTCTCTCTTTCTTGGTTACTTTACAGATGCTTGCGAAAATGTCAACCTCTACCTGTCTCAGCCCAACTTTGCTCAGACTACCCTGGAGAAGAGCGGTGACCAGAAGACTACCCTGGAGACTATCAAAGACTACTTGGTTGATTCTCGTCCTCTTACCTTTGAGGAGTGTATCTCTTGGGCTAGACTTGAGTTCGAAAGAAAATTTGCTAATGATATTAAGCAGCTTCTTTATAACTTTCCCAAGGATGCCGTGACTACCACGGGTGCTCCCTTCTGGTCTGGTCCTAAGAGAGCTCCTACCCCCCTTGTCTTTGACATCAACAACGAGAACCACTTCAACTTTATTATTGCTGCTGCCAACCTTCGTGCCTTTAACTACGGTCTGAAGGGTGGTGCTGATATAGATACGTATAAGAAGGTTCTTGAAAACACCCAGGTTCCCGAGTTCACCCCTGCTTCCAACATCAAGATCCAGGTCGAAGAAAACGAGGCTGTTGATAACAATAAAGGTGATGAAACCGACGTTATTCAGCAGCTTAAGGAGAGCCTGCCTCAGCCTTCTACTCTGGCCGGCTTCCGTCTCAACCCTGTCGAGTTTGAAAAGGACGATGATACCAACCATCACATTGACTTCATCACTGCTGCCTCTAACCTGCGTGCATTGAACTACGAGATTGAGACCGCTGACAAGCTCAAGACCAAATTCATTGCCGGCCGCATCATTCCTGCCATTGCCACTACTACTGCTCTTGTTACTGGTCTGGTCTGTCTCGAGCTCTACAAGGTTGTTGATGGCGCCAACAAGACCATTGAAGACTTTAAGAATGGTTTTATTAATCTTGCGCTTCCTTTCCTTGGTTTTTCCGAGCCCATTGCTTCTCCCAAGATTAAGTACAATGATGACAAGACTATTGACAAGATCTGGGGTAGATTTGATATCCATGGTAACCCTACCTTGGGTGCTTTGATTGCGCAGTTTGAAAAGGAGCATGGTTTGACCATTACCATGATTTCCAGTGGCCAGACTTTGCTTTTCGCCTCATTCATGCCCAAACATAAGCCTCGTTTGCAGGAGACGTTTACCAAGGTTTTAGAGACGGTTAGCAAGAAACCTATTGCTGATCACGTCAAGACAGTGGTGGTTGAGATCTGCGCCGATGACGCCGAAGGCGAGGATGTTGAGGATATCCCCTTCCTGGCTTTCCATCTCTAATGTGTTGTGATTTATACAAATAAATAGCGTTTTTAAAGTTGATTATTCAATAAAATAGTAAATTTTTGTCAATAAAAATAAATTTGTGGGTATCAGGGCATTAAAGATTCTTGTAAGTAGAGTAGTTTGTTCACGACTGATTAGTTTGTGATGTGTGATTAGATACAACAGATCCAATGTCAACACAAATACACTGCCATTGCTATACAACTTTCAACCATTGAGCAAATGTATTTATATATATTAATAGTAGGTCTTGGAGTCTTAAATTAGTTTATTTATTCAATTTTTTTTTTTGTTCAAAATAGGCATCGCCAACTCTTCCAATAACACAAAGTGAATCCAGGTGACATTTGTGGCAATGAAGGTAACGATTGCAAGCACTATTTTTGTAAGCTTGCTTGCTGTTAGTGTGCACGCGGCTATTAACCCAATTGAAATTGATGGTCGCCATCTTTTTGATTCGGTTACAAGAGAGCCAGTAAGTCAAAGTCCACCATATATATGTATATATATGAAGATTAATTGGAAGATGCTAACTTGTTTAGTTCTTTTTGAAAGGAATTGATTACCAGCCGGGTGGCTCGGCTGGGTTCCTTGGTCATGTTGATCCTTTATCCGATTTGCAGACATGTGCACGCGATATATTCCTCTTTCAAAAGCTCGGTGTCAATGTAATGAAACAAGTTTGAAGCAAATTTATTTTACAATGACTAACAAACGCGGCAATTTTTTTTTTTTAGGCGGTGCGGGTTTACTCTGTGAACCCGGACTTGAACCATGATGAGTGCATGAGCCTCTTGGCCAGCGCTGGTATCTATCTCGTGCTTGACGTTAATAGCCCCCGGCCCGGGGAGGCCCTTAATAGGTATGAGCCTTGGACGACCTACGGCCCTTACTACCTCGAGCATGTGCTGCGGATCGTGCACCAGTTCTCGGGCTACAATAATACGTTGGGCTTTTTTGCCGGCAACGAGGTTGTCAATAATGAAGTCTCCGCAAGAGAATCACCACGTTACATTAAAGCTGTGGTTCGTGACATGCACAAGTACATGAAACTACATTCGCCGAGACAGGTGCCTGTGGGCTACTCAGCAGCCGATGATTTACGCTACCGAATCTCCCTTGCCAAATACTTAGAGTGTGGTGAAAAGGGTACCAATGTTGATTTTTACGGCGTCAACTCTTACCAGTGGTGTGGCCGCCAGACGTTTGAATCAAGTGGCTACGATACCCTCGTTGACAATTATGCCGAGTACTCGCTGCCCATTATCTTTTCCGAGTTTGGTTGTAATGCCGTCAAGCCGCGCACGTTTCAAGAGATTGATTCGCTTTACTCTACGCAAATGACCAGTGTATTTTCTGGTGGATTGATTTATGAGTATGCACAGGAGGCTAATAATTACGGGCTAGTCGAGATTGCCGCAGACGGGTCGGCCCATATGCTCGCAGATTTTGACACGCTGCAGCGCCAGTACCAAAACCGCAGCGTTTACTACGATTTCACGCAAGAGCAAGAAATCGCTCGGCCCATCCGGTGCAAGATGCACTATGCGCACCTCACGACTACAAGTCGGCTTCCGGACACGCCTATCCCCGAAATGCTGCAGCGGGGGCTGGAGATCCCGCATGGCAAGTTTGTTGACGTGCGGATAAACGCAACGCGGTTCAAGATCTTTGACGCCAAAGAAAACGAGATTAAGCTGCGCCAGATCAAGCGGACCGTGGACCTACGGGCACCCGCCGCAACCCCCGCTGATAAGCGGGCCAGTAAAAAATTTCTGTATCTTCCGCATATCATGCCGTTGCTCAAAGGGGGTAACCGCGGAGGGTCGAGTTATAAAACCGGTCAATCCATAAACAACACCAGCAGTAGTAGCAGCAACTCCAGCGCCGTGGTGAACAAAAATGCCAATTCATCATCGACCCTTGGTTTCAGTGCCAGCTCGTTAAAGTTGCTCATGGTCTCAATTATTGTGGGAGGCCCGCTAGCTGGGTTAGTTTGGTTTGGCGCTTTTTAAGTGACCAAAAGATAGGTATAAGCAAAGAGAAAAAAAAAAAATTTTTTAATGATAAGGATAATAAAAGGTTTGCACGGAGTCTAGCTATAAGAGAGAAAGAAATCTTCAGATAATAAATTAAAAAAAAAAAAAAAAAAAAAAAAAAAAAAAAAAAAAAAAAAAAAAAAAAAAAAAAAAAAAAAAAACAAGTGCTGAGGTTTTAATGAGACGTAAAGCTTTTGTAACCATGAGAAGCTAGTGCCAACACATAGTGCCCAAAGAACTTGAACAATTAGCAAAAGCAAACAACAGCGATTTAGTTAGGGGAAGAGGGGGCTTTACCAATGTATACGCCTAGAAATCCAACCAGCACAGGTCGAGTTTACGTAGTTTTATTTTTTTGGCACTGAGTTACCGTTGAGAACATTTTTAAAAGGGTTTTGGTGAAGAAAAATACAAAAGAATTATACAGAATTACATGTACCCGAGAGAACAGGACGGTGATTCAAAAAAAAAAAAAAAAAAAAAAAAGGAAATTTGGAAATTTAAAAACCGAAGCAGAACGAAGCAGGAACTAAAAACAAACCCATTAGAGCTTGGCCCAAGAAAAAGAATGGGACAATCAATAGACAACTTAGTGTATAATCAAAGCTAATAGTTGCGGTTATAGTGGGGAAAGAAGGGAGGTCAACACGGTACCAGTACAAAGTGCCAGTGCCTGGTTCTGCTAAGGTAAAAACGCCCAACTCGGAACCTATAGAGGGGTAATGACTTTTTTTCCTTGACCAACTCGGTGCCCTGAAAAACAATGACTTTTTTTTTTTTATCTTCTTCTTTTTTTTTATCTTCTTCTTATTTATCTTCTTCTTTTATATTCTCTTCTTCTTCTTCTTCTTCATCTTTGATCTTCATTAGATTTTTTATATTCTACTTCTTGCTTTGGTTATTTTACTGTTCTAACAGCCTGTTGGATTTCCTCACTAGTTGCGAGATTTTGAATTTTGTCACTTTGATCCCATTTACGATAGGAAAAAAAAAAAAAAAAACTAAAAAGGAACCGTCTTTTTCCATTCTTTTCCTCTCTTCTTTTTTCCTACGTCAAGACAGTTTTGTCCGTTTATTATATACATTATGGTTTCGCCACGAGTTTTGCAGCAGTTCCGAGTGCAGCTGAATCCCTCGCTCTTGAAATCATCCTCCAGAAAATGCAGGTCTAATAACCTCCTCTCTCACACAAGATCCTTTGCCTCAGTTCAGGATGACAAGAAGGATCCTGCTACCATCGCTGGTAACGCTACTGATGCTACTACCCCCGAGACGAAATCTGAAGAAGCTCCCCTGAAACAACGACGAAAGAGAAGAACAAATTTCACTGATACCCTCAGCAAAGGTCCCAGCTTTGATGATTTTTTACGCGCTCGTGTTAGCAAAGAAGACATGATCTCAGAAGACCCCATCGCTCACGCCCAGCCGACTGAGCGGGTGCGTCTACCTACTTGGCTGAAAACCAACATTCCCAAGGGTAAAAACTTCCACAAGCTAAAGGAGGACGTCCGTGAGCTGAAACTGCACACTGTTTGCGAGGAGGCGCGATGCCCCAACATTGGCGAGTGCTGGGGCGGCACTGACAAGAGCAAAGCTACGGCAACCATCATGCTCATGGGCGACACTTGCACGCGTGGCTGCCGCTTCTGCTCCGTGAAAACCAACCGCAACCCGCCGCCGCTTGACCCCAACGAGCCCGAGAACACCGCGGCGGCCATTGCCAAGTGGGGGCTTGGCTACGTGGTTCTGACCACCGTGGATAGAGACGATCTCATTGACGGTGGTGCGCACCATTTCGCTGACACTGTGCGCCGGATCAAGCAAAAAGCGCCCCACATTCTCGTTGAGTGTCTCACAGGTGATTTCCGCGGTAACCTCGAGATGTCAACGCTTATGGCCAACTCGGGGCTCGATGTTTTTGCCCATAATGTTGAAACGGTCGAGGAGATGACGCCGTTTGTGCGTGACCGCCGCGCCACTTTCCAGCAGTCGCTTGCCATTCTGCGCCAGGCCAAGGTTGCCAACCCCAACGTCATCACCAAGACATCGCTCATGCTTGGATTTGGCGAGACCGACGCTCAGGTCGAGGATGCGCTCCGCCAGCTGCGTGGTGCCAACGTTGACATTGTCACCTTTGGCCAGTACATGCGGCCCACCAAGCGCCATATGAAGGTGGTTGAGTACGCCTCGCCGGAGAAATTTGACCACTGGCAAAAACGTGCCATGGCCATGGGCTTTTTATACTGTGCCAGTGGTCCCTTGGTCCGCTCGTCCTACAAGGCCGGTGAGGTCTTTATTGAAAATGTGCTTAAAAAGCGTCAGCGTGAGGCTGCTGCCAATACCGCCAACGCCGCTGCTGCTGCTACTGCCAACGCCGCCGAGACTCCCTTGTAAAGCGTTGAGTCTACATACCCTCACATCCCCAAATAATAGTATGTATATGTATATATAGTAATGGCACTAAAGTAATTTACACCCATTTTCATAGTTTTTTCTTTTTGTTTTTCCATGATCAAGAAGAAAAAAAAAATTACAGAAATTGCTATCTTTTTTATTTATTTTTTGTTCACTATTATGTGGCCGTAGCCTGTGGCAGAGACAAGATCTTAGAGAGATATATCCACAATATATATAGAAGGCAATACTGTAATTTGCTCCAGTGCACAGTGTCAAAGATTAACTTGAAAAATCGAGGAGGTTTTAGTCCTCGCTGGTTGACCAATATATATATATAGTACTGGTTGTGATTATAGTTACAATACTAACAATAAAATGAAAAGTGAGATTTCATGTTGTTGCCTTTTTTATTTGGAGTTTTGATATGGACACCATGATCTTGTTCATAACTTGGCTTATCTCTATTACATGTAGTATATATATATATATACAATCAGTTTTTTTTTATACATATAGGCTAAACAGGAGTCGCCGATCATTCCAAGAACCCAATCACCTTTTTTTTTTTTTTTT
>JAJMRT010000412.1:0-20957 GCA_030558065.1 Geotrichum phurueaensis | reverse complement strand
GAGGAAAAGAAAGCAAAGGGCTAGTGGGGCACTATTCAAGTGTGGAGAAATTTCAATGATGGTAAATGAATCGTTATCCGTGAAGCACAGAAAATACCATTGGTGAACAGGGAGAGGTTTCTACGCAAGTTACCTTAATCCTAATTACAATAGATGAAGTTAGTTAAACAGTTTATTCTAATTCTTTTTCCTTTTATCAATACAAACTTTTCTATTCCCTTTTTTTTTCACTAAAAGTCTTGATCAAACTTGAGTGTAAAAGGCTCTCAGCAAAAGACCAGTATTTGTGCCATTTCATCGCCGCAAACTTTTTCATGCATAGTCGGAATTTGCTAAGTCATAGAACTTAGGAAATAGCTAACATTGCTGGTTTACCCACTAATTATTATACGAAAAACAATATAAAAAGACAAAAGTGAGTAGATTTATAAAGGTAGTGTCGGTTCTTGACATTAATTTTTATGGCAAGCGGCAATTACTCAAAAGAATAAACATATAGATAGGTATTTGCTAGTCTTTTTAATATTATGTAGGGGTTAAAGATCAAAGTCGAAGTTGCCTACGTTGAGAAGACCACAGAAAAACCACAATTGTCTGCTCTAAGATAAATAAAGCATTTTTTGGCTGAATTTTTCAACGTTGTATTGCTAAAGACAAACAATTCAACTGTGAACACTGAACTTGATTGATTGATTGATTATTTTTGTCCGGTCAACCGGCATATTATACAAGATTATTTATAAAAGGGATCACTACCGTGTGATATTTATATAGACAGTGTCTCATAACCGTGAAGACCGATATTCTTTTAATTTCCGTTTTGTAAGCTTTCGCTTAAATTGTCATGTACACCTAACCATTGCCCGGATTGCTGAGAATTCTCGTCCTAATACTAGTTCGTCAGTACCAGACCTCCTAATAAAAAAGTCTTTTAAAAAAAAGTTAAAAACGTCGGAGAGTGATAATCCACAATGGGTTTCATAGGGCTCCTAAAAAAAAAAGTCCTAATAGCGGTGTGTTTGTGAGAGGCATTCACCCCTCGATATCCAGAAACCAACAATAAATCGTGGCTCTGGACTAGTAATGGGTTACCCATGTACTTTCTGTCATCTTCAGTGTTCAACAAATCACTTCACTCATCACTCAAGGATTACCCGGTGTAGTGGGTTACGTAATCTGCTGAAAATTTTTCACCATCTTCAACCACCCCCTGAAGGGTGGTGAAGTCCTGTTTCCAGGATTTGGATCTGTCGTTTCGGATCACCTTTGTCGCTAAAGTTTGGACAGGCTTATTCAGCCGTCTTTTGTTTAGGCTTCAGATATGCCATGTTATAAAATTGTCGTCTTCATTTGACATTCTGTCGAATTGTCGTTTTGTTTTTGTCGTGAACCACCTCGGATTCATCTCTTCAACAGAAAAGATGAAAGCATCAAGGGATTCTCAGAATGAGGCTAGTAATGCTTATTCACTGTCGTATCAGTAGTCGTCCTTTTGGATAAATGGTGCTTTTAACGTCATCCCAGGACAAGAACAAAGTTTAAACGCTATTTTCACTTTTTTATCTAATTTTGTGCTCGGTGATTTATCGACCCAGTAGTGACTTTTAATAACAAGTTGGCCCGATGGTTTAGTGGTATAATTCTCGCTTAGGGTTTTTAAGCACGACTGCGAGAGGTCCCGGGTTCAATTCCCGGTTGGGCCCAACTTTTTCTTTTCAAGTTTTTTCATGCTAGTTTGGGTTCAATGTAAGTTTCAATCAGTATGGCTGGAGAATGTATGTATAATTAGTTATTGTCCTTATAACTATTTAAAAATTATACACAGAAGACATTAATACAACAAAAATATCCCTCTTAGCGGGGAATGCGCCATTCACTATATGTTTCATTCACCTCGGTGGCACCAAATTTTTCATGAATTTAGTCCGTATGTCAAGGGAAACCCGAAATGGGCATCACTTCAGTGCGTTATGTTGAGTGGGAAGGCAACCCGGTAAAACCTTGAAAGGCTATGCTGTTAAGCTGACCATCAATTGAGGAGGTGCGGTGACAAATCGAGGAATTTGAAAACCACTTCATTGCCCTTCTTGAGATCAAGTAGAACACTAATGTCAAACTCCGGGGAACATGTTCTCAGGTGCATACGCCCCAATTTGCAAAAGGCGCGGTCCTTCAGCAGGTGCACAACCGTTTCAGGCTGGCCACATTCGCACTTGTGATTTCCACCCAAGACTCCTATCCTTTCAAAATAGGATTTAATAGCGCCATAGCTAGTTCTCAATTGCACCACCTTGCTAAGGGTGTGACGGTTTGCTTTTTCCATAATGCTGCGAAGACGACTGTAGTTGCCTGGGTCACTATAGAGGCCAGGCTTGGTAAACCACCTGAAAAAGCCGCCCTTAGAACTCTCACCATATTCTGATCTTTAGGCTGAAAGAGCTTGAGCTTTAATGCTCTTTCTGAGGTTAGCAGTGATTTCGGCCGCCTTGAGCACCATGCTCATCTTAGCACGCTTCCAAGGTGGTCTGGTGTTCCAAAAGACATTTTTTTCCAGCTCATTCTATGACTGAAGAATAAGTTGGAGGTGCTATCTTAACCTCCTTATAAATCCAAAGTAAATTGTGCAATAATATTAAAATCTCACAACATCTAACTAAAAAAAAAAAAAAAAAGGACTACGAGCGGGTGCACTCTTGTGACCGAGTTACAACTTTCATTACTTTTTTGCCAACCTCATTGATCACTACAGTAGACTAAACATTTTGTCCACAGTTCAAAAATAAAAATAAAATAATGCGAAATAGTTTACACCCTGTCCCTAGTTGTGGTTAATCCAATTACACTGATACAAGTTGCTATCAACCAGACTCAGAGCTTGTAAATAAAACAGACACTGCCCTTGATTGGAAGCTGTAATTCCCCATGCGTAACAAGCAATCCAAGCCATCATGACTGACCTATATGGCATATCCTCAACACAGTACCGGAACATCTTCCGACCACAGCTCAGCCAGCGCAAGTAGAATTTTATTTACCAAAGCGCTGCTAAGAGAAGGTGCATAAGAGAAGAAGCACAAGCCACGAAATTCAAAAACGGGCCTTGGGACCTTACACTTTCCATGCTACCGCTTTCAAGTTAAAGGTCAGAAAACCCCATTTAGGCCATGGTTGTATATAGACGATCTCAGTCGGACTTGTCAACTCCACTGACAAAAGTTTTTCAAGCGAGTAGCAGACGGATTGAGTAGTGAGAATTTACATGAGATTGCGCTTGCGCATGCGAGTCTGAGTGGAGAGTAACAGTAGAGCACTTGACCCGCGATCAACGAGTTTAAGAGGGGGACCGGAGCAGTCTGAGTCGACCCCACGGGAAATATCCAACACCACAAAAACATCAACAAGCCCTTTAAAAATTGGGATAATTGAGCTAAGCCTAGATCCGGGGTGGACCATGTTTATGGACAGGGGAGATTCCAACGTGCAAAACGAACGTTTCAACCAGTCAGACCCTTTTATCAAAATGATAAATCTCTGCGCTTGGTTCCAAAAAAAAATAAGAAAAAAAAAAGAAAGGCGCATCATGTTATAATCTTTCTTGTTCTGGATCAATACATAAAAAGAGTAATCCTCAGTCACTTGTGATAAGGATTCATGAATTCATTAAAGGAAACTGTATATACAAAATAAACAAAATAACACTAAAGTTCAACAGGATGTGACAAAAACTAAACAAAAAAACCTCTGCCTTTTTTTTTTTTTTTTTTAAAACCAACATTTGATTAGTGTCAGGACGACTATTGCTAGCCGTCCCTCTAGTGGGGCTTTTTTTTTTTTTTTTTTGTTATTATTATTTTGATCCGTAAAAGCACTCGCGGGTTTTGCGCCAAACAATTTCAACGACATCCTTGCGTGGCTGCAAATCCCGAAAGACAACGGTCATCTCAGGCGCATCGGCCTCAAGCACAGCAAGAATGAACGTGACCCCAAAGCCAGCAAAAGCCTCGTGGATTAAAATGTCAAGAATCCGTGGGCGACTAATAAACCGCGTTTGTGCTGTAAACAGTGGGAAGGGTGATCGCGCCGAGGTGTATTGTAAACCGTAATTATGAATTACCAGGAATTGATCCTCTATAGAAAAAAACAGGTTAGCACATCATAATCTCGGTCAATAGAATCCATCTAGGGAAAAAAAAAAAAAAAAAAAAAAAAAAAAAAAAAAAAAAAAAAAAAAAAAAAAAAAAAAAAAAAGCTGAAAAAAAAAAAAAGGAAACATACCTGGGTAAGGCTGAAACAGCAGCACCACGATCGCAATCAAACAAGCCTGCCAGCCAAACCATCCATTCTCCAAGAACAGCGCAACCAAAGGCATATAACCACTTCCCTTTAACGCCAGCACCACATTTGATGCGTATCCACAATATTCTACCATTTTTCCCACCAGCACCGCAACAGCAGCAAGGGCAAGGAGCCCCTTGATGTAGCGCAGCGCCGCGAGCAGGGCGCGCGCCAGGTGCGTCGTTGGCCGCGCTGAGTATGTAAATAGCACCAGTCCCGGAGTATCGGTAGCAGAAGATGATGATCTATGTTCCTCTATAGTCAGGATATTTCCCTTGAGATCCTGGATCGATTGTATCGTTTTCATGTTGTGGTCAAAGGGGAGAGGTACTGGCAGCTGAACAGGGAGGACAGGCGGGTTAAAATCAAGGTGGATTCCTAGCGTGGGAGAAATTGTATGAATAAATCACGTGGGCTGCTGCTAAACGGTCAAGAATTGGCATGATCTATTATAATAATAGCATACCAACCATGAAACCAGAAATCAGCCCCCGTGAACCAAAAAAAGAAAACGGCAAGGAAACCTCAAATTCTTCTGGAAAAAAAATAAATTGTAGATTTATCATTTACATGATCTTTTGTTTTATGTTAATCGTCAATTGATCCTAGCACAATTTCATTACGCGCGAGCTCCTTGCGAATCTGCGCCTTGGATTTGCGCTGGCCGCCCCGGCCAAAGCCCTGGGTTGAAATACCACCAAACGTAGTTGCATCTTCACGCATGGCATTCTCAGCGTCTGCGGCGCGCGCCTTTTCACGGTTGGCTGTCTCAACCATAATGCGATTGCGGTAATCGTCGTCAATTTCAGAAATGAGGTCCTGGACCTCTTTGGCGGTGACGAGCGGCTTGCCCGCCGCCATGCTGTAATCCTCAACGCTGGCTGGCAGCCGTCGCTCAATTGCCAAATCCACTTTGACGCGGTTTTTGCGTTCTTCTAATTTGAACTTGTTACGTAGCTCGCGCCGTGAACGGCCAGGGAATAGCTGTGCAAGCATAGTAAAGTCTGTACCCCACATGGACAGCGCCGAATAAAACTTTTCTGTTTCCTTTTTGTCCCAGCGTTCGGCAATTTTGTGCTTAGAATAGCTTGCATTGTTGACAATCTTGCTGAATGAAGTTTCCTCCTCAACCTCTCGTAAGTCTCCAAGCTCAAGTTGGGCCTGTCGGTGCCTATCAACAAATATCGACTCTGTGTTGACCTGGATCTCTCCGCCGACAATCTGCATCTGGGGCGCCGAGATCGTGACCTTTGGCGTAGCGTTGTACTGGGATTCAAACTGCCGTTGACCTTCCTCAATTTCTTTGACCTGATCGCCGAAATCATCGTCGCCAATCCGCGAAATGTATTCAATACTGCGACCCTCCGCGCGCGCAATCTTCTTGAGCTTGTAGATTTCAAGCTTCTTTTTTCGGCGTTTCATCCGCTCTTCCTCGTATTTTGAAAACTTATCGTCCTGCTGGCCAATTGGCAGGTCACCACAAATATCAGCCATGGTGAATTTTTCGGCATTGACAACAAGATCCTCAGAGTTTTCAATTGCCATGGGCCGATAACCACGACCATATTTAGGCAAGTCTTCAGGCTCAATTACAACCTTACCTTCCTCATCGGGGGTTTTGTTCTCCGACAATGTCAGTAGGATAGGAGACTCTAGAGTGGCCTTACCTCTATACCGCTTCATTTCCATACTGCCAATGCTGTGAAGCACACGTGGAGTTGGAGTTCGTTTCATCTCGCCATCGGACCAGCATTCAATTACTTTTGGTTCGGTAGGTTTTTTGATTTTTTTGATTTTTTTGGCCTTTGGTTTTTTCGTTTTTTCACCTTCTTCAGTTACGTCTTCAGTGGCTAGTGGAGAGGATTTTGGCTTGCGTTTTCGGGTTTTTTTAGCTGGTTTAGGCTGGAATTCTTCATGATCGCTGGATCGCTCAATTAAAACCACCTCGTCTTCTTCTTCATCAGTAAGTTGCATGCTTCTTGTCACTCGCTTGTTCCGCTTTACGGAGCGTGTTAAAATTTTCCTCGCCCTTGACCGGTCAAACTCAGCAGTTGAAAGAGGCTTAAACGATATTCTGGGTATTCTGCGAACAGTAGAAATAGGTTCACTAGGCTCGGCAGCAACATCATCTTCAGCAGCAACATCAGCCTCAGCCTCAGGTTCCTCAGCCTCAGGTTCCTCAGCCTCAGGTTCCTCAGCTTCAGGTTTCTCAGCCTCAGGATTCTCAGCCGCAGGTTCCTTAGTTGTTTCTGGCAATTTTGACTTGACGCTTTTCCGTGGCCGGCCGCGTCGCTTTGACTGCATGGCAGCCTTCTTCTCTTTCATGATCTTTCGCACAGATAAGCGGATTTTAAGCGACACCTTCTCTACTTCTTGTTCATTTTCAACATCAGCAACTGTTACCAGCTCTGATTCCTTATCAGCTTCTTGAGTTGGTGTAGACTCTTTCCCAGTTGGTGTTTCTTTTTCGGCTTCCATGATAGAATCTAAGGGTTCTGCAGCTTCAGCTATCTTTTCAGCTTCCTCTTCAACTCCCTCTTCAGCTATCTTTTCAGCTTCCTCTTCAGCTTCCTCTTCAGCCCTCTCTTCAGCTTCATTCTCAGTTTCTTCCACAGCTTCATTCTCAGTTTCTTCCGCAGCTTTTTCCACAGCTTCTTCCTCGGCTTCTTCCACAGCTTCTTCTTCAGCTTCTTCTTCAGCTTCCTTCTCAATCTCCTTCTCAGTCTCTTTCTCAGCCAAAGATTCCTTGTCGACTACCGGCACAGAAGAAGCTTTTGATTGAAGTTGCAAAGATTCCGCTTCGGGTGTTGCCAGTTCAGCTGAAGTTGCTGATTTCCGTGCTGGACGTTTTAACTTCTGAAAAGGTGCCACGGTCGGACTGATGAATGAAGACCTCCTTACTGAGGGAGTCAAGCTTATTGCCGGGGTTTTTACTGATATTGACTCAGAAACTGTAGATTTGGGGGTTGCTGCTTTAACTGGGGTGCTGCTGGCGCTACTAGACATGTCAACAGGCACAGATTTCGATAATTCGGGTGTTAGTTCGGGTTCCTTTGAGAGAGTTGGACGGGGCGTAGATGAGACTGAGCCAGTCTTGCGGGGTCGTGAAAGTGGCACAAAAGGCTGTTTAACCGGTGCAGCTGTTATCTTTCTTGCTAAAGTTGGCTGTTTCGTAGCTGTCTGTTCTATTGGCGCGGGCGTACTGGTGTTATTGTTCTTAGTACTACTGTTCGTGGTGCCCAAAATGCTATTGAGTGTATCGGGATCAAGTGGCAGCGGGATAGAAGAGCGCATACGCGTAGCCCATGAAGACCGCTGCTGCGTGGCCGGCGGTGTTTCAATCCCGTTACCGCTCGCAGGTAAGTTATTACTGGGACCTGCGTCGCTGTCCAGCTCGTCGTCTTCTTCGATAGTCGAGGTCATTTGGGACTGCCGCAGCAGCTGTGCTGAAGACATTGTGCTACCAAGCAGTTGGCTTAAATTTTTATCATTTGACTGAGATTGCTGCTGCTGTTGTGAACTTGGTGGCGTGCTCATAGACACCTTCGTGATCGAGAGCTGACGCGGCTTTGCGCGCGCCGCGTTTCTGGGGCCGGCCTTTTTCGGCGCAAATCTCAAGGATGATTTGTCTAAACGTCTGTTTGTTAGATACAAAAAAAATAAAAAATAAAAAAATCAAGAAATAAAAAAATAAAAAAATAAAAATAAAGCACAAAAAGTAAATCTTTCTGTTAAGCATAGTGCACTTACTGACTTGGGAACTCATCCTTGACGCGTCAAGTATATAAAATTGAAACTGTGATTTAGAGAGTCTGGGGTAAACGCAAAACTAGTCTTGCTAAATATCAATTTCCGTAAGTTTCAAAATTGAATGCGGAAAATGCTCTCTTTAAAAAAATGCGTGTTATTAAAAGCAAGAGGGAGCGCTGGCAATAGAGTCCGTGCAGCTGATGTTTTTCGTGATTGGCAAAAAGTGCAGCGGAAAGGAGAGAAAAGGATTAATTTTCGTATATTGGGAATTGATAAAAAAAAAAAAAAGTGACGGGTTAGGGTACATGCTCTTCCCAAACCGATTGAAATTTTTTTTTTTGCTTTATTCGCGACATTCGGCTGAACGTTTCACTAAATCCGGATCAACACAGCATATCGTCATGATTACATTCTGTCCTAACTGCTCTAACATGCTTCAGGTAAGTCATTCATATTATATTCACATTTTGCTGTTAATTTTTGGTTTTAACACGTCTAGGTGTCTCTGGGCAATGCCGGCATTAACCGCTTTGAGTGTCGAACCTGCCCCTACGAGTTCCCCATTGTGTCGTCCATGTCCATGTACCATCGCACACCGATGACGCGTAAAGAGGTTGATGATGTTTTGGGTGGCAAGGGTTCTTGGGACAATGTTGACCAGACTGCTGCACAGTGTCCTACAAACTGTGGCGGCGAAGACAAGGCCTATTTCTTCCAGCTGCAAATTCGGTCGGCTGATGAGCCGATGACTACGTTCTACAAATGCACAAACTGTGCGCACCAGTGGAGAGAGAATTAAGCTAGGGCGGCTGAAATTGGTATTTGTTTTCATATTGCATGTTGTTACTGTTGTTTTTATTATTTATTATCGATCCATTGAATTAAAAGTTTTTGCGCGGATCTCCATCACAGCCATTCCCAGATCAAGTGAAAGGAATAGGTTTTAATAGTTTATTAATATTTGAATGTTTCAAAAGGGGCTTTTTCTGGATCATATTTGATAATGGTTCACTATGACCAGCAGTCGCCCTTTAAGTTATTGAAACTATTTGATACAAGTATAACGAAATTTGGAGAACTCTTGAGTATCATTTATGGTCTAACTGGCTAGTTTCAATTTGTTTTGTTAGTCCACCTTTGATTGACATCTAATTGATGCGGTATCTTAATAGAGACATCATTAGCACTTGTTAGATATAATTCACAGATTTTATGGTGGGCCAGATACGCTCTTGTGTATTCTTTTGAATAATGCAAAGAATAAATTGCTATTCTCTTGTATCTATAATATCGATTGTTAAATATTGCGCTTAATAAGAAAATTGGAGTTATATTATTAAATGAAGATAATGTGATCAATGTTATTAGTCCGCCCCTATGGCCAGTTAATGGTTCTATTTAAAAGATTCTTATAAAACCGTAGCTTTTTATAATTTTTGTGAGCTCATCGCAAAGCAACTTTGATATATAAAATAAAAAGAAAAACAATTTCATTTCTCTATATGATTGTAAATTAGATACTGGTGTTGCAAGCATATAGTACCTACAATAAGATCCGATTATATTAAAAATGGTATTTTATAATTAAGAACCAAATATTTTACAATTGCAATCAAATTTATTTGACTATTACTTTCAGAATCTATGGTCTTCGGAAATGCAGAATGAATCTCGAGGCAAGATTACTGTCTCGCTCCTCTACAATAAGTAATATATATACTATAATTGCATGTTGTGTAACATTTTATCTTATTTTCAGTTCCCATCGACTAATGAGTTCAACAATTATTGTTCGTTTTTGTTGATTTAATTTTTTCAATAACTCCCAGATAGCTGGTACATGAAACATTAGCTTCCGCAAGTTAATAAAGTATTATACCACCGCCATTATTCAACCAAATTTTCTATTCTGGTCGAATATACAGCCTTGTGATAGTATTTTGAGTATTTGGTAACACCAAACTCTTTTAGAAGAGTGATTGTTAGACAATTTATGTCACTTTTTTTTTTACTGGATACCAGAGGATGTTAAAGCTCTACATATTCTATGCCTAACCAATCTCTCAATTAAGGAGCAAAGATCCATAATCCAACTTCAATTTTTTTTTTTTTCAAAATACTTTTACATAGCATAATAAAATACATCAGATGCCCTATTGGCTAAATGGGTCCTTTGGAACGGGTTTACTCCTCGTTCTGCTTCTTGCGAAGGTCAAAGACTTCCAAAACAGACTCAGCAGCCTTGACACCAGACAAGGCCATGGCACCAAAGGTAGGGCCCATACGGTTGGCACCGTCAATTTCAGAAAGCTCCATACCACCAACGACAAGACCGGGGACAACCTCCCTTGTGCGCTTTACAATAGCATCTTCGGCAGCCTTCATGTCAAGACCACGCATGCCACCAAGTCTTTCAAGGTTGCCCATAGAAACGAGACGCTTAACAGAGAAGGCACCGAAGGGGCCATCGTGACCAGTGGTGGAAATGATAATAGGGCAGTTGATAGTGTTAGGGTCCATGCAGCTCTGGTCGTCATGATGCATAGAGACAAGGGTCCAGTTGGTAACAACACCGGCAATGCGAATCTCGCCAGTTGCAGGGTCTTTTCTGGTGATAAGATCCTCGACAGTGGTAGCGTTAAAAAGCTTGACGTTGGGGAAACGAAGGACCTTGGACATCAAAGTAGAAGTAAAGAGGGCAGCATGCTTAACAACAACATAGTTACCCTCATCTTCGTAGGGGACCTCAATTTCGTCAAGGAATTTCTCAGCAGGCTTTCTCATCACCATGGCACTGAAAAGCTGGCCGCCAAGCCAGGCACCACCGCCAGGGGCAACACCAGCCTCAATAATGGCAATCTTGAGATCAGGTCTCTGCTTGGCCAGAATGTAAGCAGCAGAAAGGCCACAAGAGCCAGCACCAATAATAACAACATCAGACTCAGCGTACTTGTTAAGATCCTCAAAGTAACGGCTAGTCATGGCGCGAGAAACAGTGGACTCTCGAATAGGGTTGAAAGTAAAGTTGGTCCATTTGTCAGCAGGCTCAGCGGTCTGAGTCTTAGCCTTGGGATTCTCAAAGATAGAGATGGGGTAAGGAGTAACTGCAACAGGAGGAGTCATTTCGATTAATCTGTAAAAAGAAAATTGAATTGTTAGCAACCAAAGTAATACTCTTTTACATAGAGCAAAGCAGAGGGGGAATGGGGGGAATGCATGTTTCTTTCGCTAGTGTTATCTAGATCAAGTTCAACCGTATAATCTCAGCACAATTCTTCTGTCACTGGCTAGAGACAGAAGAAAAGGCACCGGCCATGCAATGAACTTATATTCACCTTTAAGATCATCAATGATCGTTGCAGCAAGCTGCAAAATGACTAACACATCGTCGTCAAGCATTCACAGCCATTCTCATTGTTGCGGGTTGATAAGACCCGCAAGGTAAGAAGTTAGCCATACATTTACTGTGAATGAAATTGGCGTAAAGGAAAAGAAAATGGTTAGCAGAGCAAGGACTATTGGCAGCTAAAAAAATCAAAAGTCTCAAACTGTACCTGAAAGTTTTAATAATGGAGAACTAAAGGGTTTTGTTGATGAGAATGATATATGAACTTTTGAGAAAACTCGAGAAATTCTGACTTTTTTATAGTTTTCTGGAGATTTAGCAATTGCAACTGGGTCATAAGTTATAGTGGATGCTCTCCAATAAAAAGACAGTCATCAGATACAGAGGTTGGATACCAGTGGCTCAGTGTAAACTTGGTCTGAACAAGACCCCGAAAAGAGGAGGGCATTTGCTTTTTTTCAGTTTCGGTTGCTCAACTTGGATTGGACGTGCTCTGCTTTGCTCGATGGAAGAGGAGGTGATCATTTTTGTGACAACTTCTAGGTGATCGCGCAAATTGGGTGCGGGAACCATTCACCCACATTGACTCAAATGACTCAAAAATCTTTTCAACCGTACAGTGATTAGGTTTAAGCATATTTTGTGAGTACATTGCCTTTTTATTATTATAATTGTTTTTGCTAAAAATACCTAGAAAGCTCTTAGAGAAAATAGTGCGTGGTGGGTGCTTGTCAAAGCAAAAGAGCAATCGCGGTTTGGGCATGAACAACGGGGGACAGTCGAGTAAATGTTCATGATGCGGACCTGAACAAAATTGGTTCAGTCTGTATCAGTGATACAGCTCTTTATAGCGGTCTTTTTTGAGTATGACCCAAAAATAACAATTGTCTATTGAGTTCTAGGGTAATGTTCAACAATTTGCAAAACTGAAATTCCACGGCAATGTTCACCAATTTGCAAGCCTAAAATCCCTCTTGCATCTGTTCTTCCGATTGGATAGAGCACTCCAAGCCAAGAAGCCAGTTTGTTGAAGTTTTTGTACCGTTTACTGTGTCTTCATTTGTCAAACAATGATTGCCTTCGGATTGCATGTAACCGAAAAGTGAAAAATTAGCAGATCGACAAATTAAGGAAAAAAAAAAAAAATATGTTAACCTCTCTGGCAAAGGAATTGAGATATTTTCAAAATTTTAACGAATCCAACCCTGCTGATTCGGCATTTGTTAGCTCAATATCCAGCAGCCCCATGTGCACAAGAGTTTGTTCTTCACGTATTTTAGAAAGTTGAGTTTGCAATCAATTGAAAAGACTTTTGCAAATATAGAATACTGTATATGTATGATTATAAAAGCAGTTTTTGTATGCCCTTTTGTACCTCTTGGTTTCAATATGAAATTTTGAATTTGTAGCGGCTGAGAGACTTTATGGTGTTCGTTTTTTTCACTTTTTTTTTAGGTTGTCTCTTTAGGTCCCAATAGCCTAGAAATGAGAGTACTTTTCATGCTTTTCAAATGGTAATTTATGATTGCTAATTCTTAGACTATGGAACAATGTTTTTTGTCGTTGTTGTTTTTTTTTTTGGAATACTGATCTCACCATTAATCAAAATGGAAAAAAAAAAAAAACATTGACAAAAAGACGACCTCGGTGAGGGTTGAACTCACGATCTTGCGATTAACAGTCGCACGCCTTAACCAACTTGGCCACGAAGTCATGTCATGTTTTGTATAATTCATAGTATCATTTTGAAACATTTGTTTACAATAAAAGAATATCACTGATTAGTTAATTTATTACTAATCACGTCCTGGGATGACGTTAAAAGCACCCCGTCTTTGGATGACGATAAACTCATCATTTATCCAAAAGGACAATACATCATACGGCAGACGTCCTGGGATGACGTTAAAAGCACCATTTATCCAAAATGACGACTACTGATACGGCAGTGAATGAGCATTACCAGCCTCATTCTGAGAATCCCTTGATGCTTTCATCTTTTCTGTTGAAGAGATGAATCCGAGGTGGTTCACGACAACAACAAAATGACAATTTGACAGAATGTCAAATGAAGACGACAATCTTATAACATGGCATACCTGAAGCTAAATGACATGCAAGAAAATACATGAATTTTAAAAGCATTTGTCTCTATGAGACTGGTTTTCTACCAGCGCGGTCTTGCGGCTGCCGTGGTGTGCCCATAAGCACTTAATCTTTCCGCTCGGTTGCAGGCCATGTTTTACTTACCGCAGCCCCCAATCTTACTCTAATTGAAACCTTGCCCGCAAAAAAAGGACATTTTGTTTTGTTATTTTATTTGTACCTATTTGATTTAAAAACAATAAACTGATTATTTAGCTATCTATCTCTATGAGACTGGCAAGGTAGCCGTATCTGCGCGTATTTTATTTTCAACTAGAAATAGTTGAATATTTTTTAAGAAATTGTGTTATACATCCTACGGCACGCAGCTATAAACTACTGTTCCCAGGGTCACCATCCAATCCAGGTCTGATGTACTTCCTGTGAAAGCTGCCTTTGGGTCGGCGTTGTAGCTTGACCTCCAAAATGCTCTTACATGAGCTTTTATGTTTAAATTGAGGCCCACTAGTGGCATCGACTGCTTCCTGAGCTCTTTTGGCTTTAGGTTTTCTTTAGGGCAGTCTTTTGTTTTAGAAGATCTTCTCAGTAGCCAACTCCATTTGATAGATCTGATGAAAAAGTAGCTCCAAATATGGCAATTATTATTACAAATAGCCAAGAACAACTACTATTTTACTTATTATATTACCATGAAAATATTTTTCCAAAGGTTTTCATGTAAAATTCAAAATAAATGATACCACTAAACTTGAATGTTACGTAAAAGTGGTTGATAAATTAATATTAATCTTGGCCCGTTCAAGATGAGATTCAACAAAATTTATCAATACTGTCTTAGCATCTCAATGTCACATAGCAAAATTTATAGAGATGAAAGGGATAAATTTTGACTAGTTTTCAAAACTACCAAATTACTCACCATCATATTAATATTGAAATTTTAAAGTAGCCAAAATACAACTAAAATTACTTATCACTTTAAAAAGAAAAAAGATGAATTTGCATCAATATGGTTTTTAATAATGTGAAAGAGAAAAGAACAGGAAAGGAAAGGAGAGGATTTCTGTTCAGATGAAATATCTGAACTGGATTTGTTTTCAGATTTCAGAACTTTGTAATACAAAATTAACTAAATTTGTACCTTCAGGTAATTAATCCAGAGTTAAAATGTATTTCAGATTTTATATAAAAAAAATTGGCAAGTTAATGATTCTTTTTATAGCAAAAGGCAAAGCAAAAAATTATAGGCTTGCTTAGTTACATGTTTGCTTATTTCTGTCTGAACAGATTCTCAATGAAACATTCAATTGATTAGGAAAAATTATTTATAGAATCAAAAAAATATAAATAGCTGGGTTTTTCTCATAAATTAATATATTCCTATTTGTTTTATTTTATTTATTTAGTTTTTTATATGAAGCAAAAAAGTCCATGTCTATCTCTAGAACTTCTTGTGTAACTTCCCTTTTGGAACAATTGCACTATTAATCTGAAAGAATGAATATGAACACTCAAAACTTTAGTACTGGTACTATGTTTGATGACATGTTTCTCGATGTAATGAGAGAAAACTTTTCCGGCCAAACTAGCTGTCAAAATTTTGAAGATATTCACAATTTGAGCTCCAAAACTTTGTCTCCTCAAATTTTTAGTACGAATAATAATTGTAACATAGACACTAAACCAAATTTGCGTTCCTCAAGCGAAGATCCTTGGGAAACTTTTATTAATGGTACTACTTCTTTTGAGAAAAACGCTTTCAAATATATTAGTAGCCAAAAGGAAAGACAGTTTAAAAATCCAAGTTTATCAGAAAAGCAAATAGCTAAAGATTACGCTTACAATGGCACACCCTCTTATAATCAAGTTGCGGATATACTTGAAATAAATCAAGAGACGACATTTATAAATAACAACTCTGATGATATTAGCAATAATAGCACGTCAAAAAATCTTTGGCCTTCTCAAAATAAATTACAAACTAGTATTGATTCTAACTTTAATTCCGGAATTGCTGATACCGATGACAGCGCTATTTACGAATCTGAGAAAACACCTTCTACACCTAACAGCGATTATTTCAATGATAAAGCAAACAAAAATAGCAAAATAATTGCTATTACTTCTTGCAAACAGCTTCAGATGTTTGAACCTGACTTTATCAATTTAGATGGACATTCGGTTTATAATATAAACATGTTTGACGTTGACAAGTTTTCTAATGAACTTGACGCGGGTCTCAAATTACCATATAATTTTCAACCTCAAAATAAAAAAGCAGGTATTCCAGCTTCTCGACTATCTCTTACCAGGAAAAACGTAAATGAAGTGAAAAAAGTAACTGATTCCAAAACTTCCAAAATCGTGGCTTCTACATTTCAAAAGATTTACAAAAGCACCCCTACCAGAAAAGACGCAATTTTGGCTGAGATTAGCAAACTTACTAAGGAACAGATGATTGTTATTTTTTTAGATATGTTTGATCAAAACTATGAAGCACTCGAGGCTAGTCTTCAAATTTTCCGACAAGGGGAAGAAACTACCCAAGAAAGCTCTTCCATCACACTATCTAGAAAAAAGGTCGGTCGGCCAAAAAAATATTTTACCAAACTTGCTAAAAAGGAGGCAAAGGCAAAAGCTGATGCAAAATGGTACAGAAAGAAAATGGGGCTGAGGGCTCAAGAAAAGTTGTTATGAGACACCAATAATACCACTAAAGACAAAAAGCCTTGTATATACATTAATTTTTTACTTCTCTATTGTTACGTAACATTTAGGTATAAAATTAATAAATTAGTATAGACTATATTTGATTAATTTAATAAGTACTAGAAAACCCTTGATAGGTAGGCGGATAAATAGATAGATAATCAGCTTATTGTCGTTATATCAAATAGTTGCAAATAAAATACATGCAAAATGACATGCAAAAAAGACATAAATTTCAAAACCATTTGTCACTATAAGACTGGCAAAGTAGCGGTGTCAGCGCGTTATTCAAGTTGAATTATTTGATGGCATCGAATTTTCCATAAATAATTCTATGTGGTAATAGAAACCTGCAATACATAACACTCAGTAGATCAATATATCAGAGATTCACACCCAGTAAAACCTAACCAAGCTGCTATGATTCAGCAACTTATTAGCAAAAAAGTTATGGTAATGAATTTAAGAACTTGATTACCACTACAAAGCCCTATTGGTTTCAAGCAGAACCCTGAGAATTTTTTCTCAAATAAGCTCGCTTTGCATGATATAAAAGACACTTTTTGAGAACGTGGTCAGCTGGAAACAGTTGACCACACTCACAATAATGATTTTGGTCGCTGTTGTTGTGGCCTATTGGAGATGTTTGGTCAGTAACAGTGAAAAATTCTTTAATTATATTCTGTTGGTTCAAACCATATTTGAGTATTATCAATCTAAATGCTACCAAATATTCTAGTCTTAAGTTCACAGGAAGGACCATTAGTAACCAATATTTATTATTATGTAGTATATTTTTGTCGGGTCAATTGGCATATTGTACAATATTAATTATAAACTGAATCACTAACAGGATGTGTCAAATCTCTCAACAAGATTTGCCAAATGGCTAATTGGATATTCATATAGGCAGTGTCTCATAACCGTGAAGACCGATGTTCATTTTAATTTCGTTTTGTAAGCTATCGCTTTAACTGCCATGTACACCTAACCATTGCCCGGATTGCTGAGAATTCTCGACTCAATACTAGTTCGTCAGTACCAGACCTCCTAATGAAAAAGTCTTTTCAAAAAAGTTAAAAACGTCGGAGAGTGATAATCCACAATGGGTTTCAAAGGGCTCCTAAAAAAGAGTCCTAACGGCGGTGTGTTTGTGAGAGGCATTCACCTCTCGGTATCCAAGTACCAACAATAAATTGTGGCTCTGGACTAGTAATGGGTTACCCATGTACTTTCTGTCATCTTCAGTGCTCAACAAATTACTTCACTCATCACTCAAGGATTACCCGGAGTGGTTGGTTACGTAATCTGCTGAAAAAATTTTCACCTTCTTCAAACACTCCCTGGAGGGTGGTGAAGTCCCGTTGCCAGGATTCGGATCTGTCGTTTCGGTTTACCTTTGTCGCTAAATTTGGACAAGCTCGTTGAGCCGTCTACCATTTAGGCTTCAGATATGCCATGTTATAAAATTGTCGTCTTCATTTGACATTCTGTCGAATTGTCGTTTTGTTTTTGTCGTGAACCACCTCGGATTCATCTCTTCAACAGAAAAGATGAAAGCATCAAGGGATTCTCAGAATGAGGCTGGTAATGCTCATTTGCAGCCGTATCAGTAGTCGTCCTTTTGGATAAAAGATGAGTTTAGCGTCATCCCAGGACGTCTGCCGTATGATGTATCGTCCTTTTGGATAAATGATGAGTTTATAGTCATCCAAAGACGGGGTGCTTTTAACGTCATCCCAGGACGCCAACTAATTTTGCTCACGCAATCGACTTTAGCGGAAATTTGGTAGGACTTGTATATAATTGTGTATAAATGTGATTTAAATATATCAAGGGCGTCTGGTGTAGTTGGTTATCACACTCGCTTAGCATGTGAGAGGTCCCCGGTTCAATTCCGGTGTCGTCCAATTTTTTACCCCATTTTACAGTGGGTAATGGTTAGCAAACAGTAACGATTTTGGTGAGGTCAAGGGGAGTTTATCCTTAATCTGGAACATCAAGAGTTGTGTGCTAAGAAGCTAAAATTTGATAATAATAGCAAAATCTGGTAAAGAAAGCAGAGAGCAATAGCAATGCTACTCCAGTAGCGGAAAAAAAAAAAAAATTAATATAGTGAAGTTCTTAAATTCATTACCTCAACTCCTTTGCTGATGGTTTGCTTAATTAAAGCAGCTCGTTTGGGTTTTACCGGGTGTCAATCTCCGGCATTGACCTACTGGGTGTTATGTATCACAGGTTTCTCTTAACACATGAAACTATTTATGGAAAACTCGGTGTCCTCAAATGCTTGAACTTAAAATACGCGCTGATAACGCTTCTTTGCCAGGCTCATAGAGACGAGTGTTTTTAAAATTCATGTCTTTATATGTCACTTTGTTTTGTAGTTTTACTTGTAATAATTTAATATAAGGACAATATACGCTAGCCCAGTATGGCATCAAAGGATACCGAAGACTCACAAGGGCAAACTTGAAAGTATTCAAAATCTTGCTTTAAGGAAGACTTTGTATGCTTTTAAAATGACCGCAACCTGCATTTTACAGCGGGATGCAGGTGTCCCACCTTTCAGCAAGCGAACTGAAGAGCTTGGTAAACGGTTTTCTCTTAGAGCACTGAGGGATGTTAGCCCAAAGAACCCAATTAGGAGACTGGTTAAAAGACAAAGCCCTGTGGCTGAAAATAAACTGCTAACGTTTTTGTGCTATCAGACTTTTCAGATGGAATCAGCTAGAAAAGATGCCTTCTGGAACACCAGACCACCTTGGAAACGAGCTAAGATGAGCATAGTGCTCAAGGCGGCCAAAATTACTGCTAACCTCAAAAGGGGTATCAAAGTTAAAGCTCGTTCAGCCTGGAGGTCAAAATATTATGATAGCTCTAAGGGTGGCTTCTACAGGTTGTTCACCAAGCTTGACCTCTATGGCGACCCAGGCAACTACAGTCCTCTTCGCGGCATCATGAAGAAAGCAAACCGTCACACCCTTAGCAAGGTGCAATTGAAAACTAGTCATAAAGCTATGGGATCCTATTTCCACAGGGTAGGGGTCTCGGATAAACATCACAAGTGGGAATGTGGCCAGTCTGAAACGGTTGTGCACCTGCTGAAGGACTGCGCCCTCTGCGAATTGGGGCGTATGCACCTGAGAACATGTTCCCCGGAGTTTGACATTAGTGTTCTACTTGATCTCAAGAAGGGCAATAAAGTGGTTTTCAAATTCCTCGATTTGTCACCGCACCTCCTCAATTGATGGTCAGCTTAACAGCATAGCCTTTCAAGGTTTTACCGGTTTGCCTTCCCACTCAACATAACGCACTGAAGTGATGCCCATTTCGGGTTTCCCTTGACATACGGACTAAATTCATGAAAAATTTGGTGCCACCGAGGTAAACGAAACATATAGTGAATGGCGCATTTCCCGCCAAAAAAGTTGTTTTTGTTGTATTAATGTCTTTGTATAATTTTCAAATAGTTATAAAAATAATAAACTGATGATGTGTGTATTTAATCTGTTTTTATTCTTGCTTCCTTAGCTTTATATGCTTGTTAATGTGGATAATCCAATCACCTACTTCCTTCCTATTTCCAGCACTATGCTTCGTATTAGAGAGAGATCTGAGTTGTTCAACTTCCCTCTCGTGCCGTCCCGTGTCAATCTTTATAAAGCTCTACCTGTATCAATTAATGGCAGCTACTTGCCTAGGGAGTTCTCTCCCATGTTGACTATACGTGGTATTACTCTCCCATACCAAACACACAGGGTTGATTTTCTTTTGGCCATCGTTCTGTTGGTATTGTCACATTTCGTCATTTTTCCTTGGGCGTGGTTCAACCCTTTTCTACCATCTTCGTCGCATCGATTTAGTGGCTTTGGATTGAGACACTGCAAAGGCCTTTTTGGGGCAAACATGGTCGCCTTGTGGCTGCCTGAAGTGAATGTGGCAGCCACTGGTGTGATCACTTCTTCCGACTTACCTATTGCGCTGAGGCTACCGATTTCCCCTAAGTATCCGCTTCGATGAAACCTTTGATCCAGTCTCGGATGAAAACTGGCACGTTATGTGCACAACTCAGCCAGCTTTATTTTGTGCACGTTTAATTTTCTGGGATGATAGATTGAAAATAAACGAAAGTTATTAGAAATTGTAAAACGGGGATTACTGAATTGAATAGTCATGCAGGTATTCTGCTATCAGGGTAAAGCAAGAGGACCCCTCGAGCCAGCGCTAACGGAAACAAAGCTTTTTAGCAGAGTTCCAAGCACAGACGAGATAGAGAAAACAACGACTAGAGGTGTTCAGATTTATCAGGCAAGAAGAATGCTCAACTTAATATTGGATTTCCATAATCCTTTATTCCACTACGTCTGTTAACGAATCCTGAACAGCCACCATCTATTCCTTATCAAGATAAGCTTAGCAGATTGGTTTTAGGACATTCTTTTTTGAAACGCAGGTCCAGTAGACCTAAAATTCATGTAATCACAAAACTGAATTGTTAATGACAAAAAATGGACGACACCGGAATTGAACCGGGGACCTCTCACATGCTAAGCGAGTGTGATAACCAACTACACCAGACGCCCTTGATATATTTAAATCACATTTATACACAATTATATACAAGTCCTACCAAATTTCCGCTAAAGTCGATTGCGTGAGCAAAATTAGTTGGCGTCCTGGGATGACGTTAAAAGCACCCCGTCTTTGG